>RPOG01008603.1:0-13847 GCA_008086565.1 Thalassoma bifasciatum | reverse complement strand
ATGATTGATCAACAACAAATCTCTGCTATACCAGGCCCAAAAATCAAAAATTAAAGTGATCTCACTGGATCCAGGGAAGAGTTGATGTCAGGAAGCAGCTCCTTCGTTTTCCTCCGCGTGCAGCAGCACCAGGCTGTTGTTTACCTCTGTTGTCATGACGACCCACATTGAGCCGCTGTATTACTTTAATGAAATCTTTATAAAGCTTTTTTTTTTGTCCTTTAAAGACCACGGTGGCACATATGTTAGTACAAAATGATGTTTGTGTGGCGTTATAGATGAACATGCACACACTTTAGCGCAGCTGTGTTATAAGATCCACGCCCACCGTGAGTCTGTAGTCGCGCTAGAGGAAAAGGTAACCAAACCCAGTAGAGTAGGTCTATCTACATCATGAGCTTAACACTGTTATGGTTCTTTTCCACTATACAATTCCAGACCTAAACAATGCTGAGTGATCTAATGCTATTAATAAGCAGATCTTCTAGTTTATTTACATATATTTTAAAAAAAAGTACAGATTCATACCTACAAACAAACTTTACTGTAAGATGAGACTCAATTTAACTAATGCTGCCTCTTTAAGGTCGCTCAGGTTGATGTGCTTTTTTCCTACCTTGAAAAAAGTGCATCACAGGAGTTTTCTTGCACTTTTTCTTGCCTACAGCCCTCAAATTTGATTATATTAAGTTTATAGTTAAATCTGTTGAAGTTATACAGCTTAGGAGATCGTTGATAAGTTACGTTGTGATTTATTATCTGCATCATATCTCAGCAAACTCCAGCAGTTTTTTTTCAGCCTTGTTTTCTTCAACCCTTGTTTCTCTTTTGTGAACATTTTGGACGACCCTGCCCAGACCTTGCCTAAAGATTAGAACGTGCTCTTTAGCCGTGTTCAGTCATAAAATCTGACGTTTAACGCACTGATGGGAAAAGAGAGAGCAGTGGAGCTGTCTGCAGTTAAATGATACGCAGGCAGAGAAAAAGACATGAAACGTTGTCTTGGGCAGTAAATGACACTATACCATTGTATGGGTTTGATGTGATTGTGTGTTTCTGTGTCACAACAAAAAAAGATTTTCTCATCATTGCTCCATGATTCACATAGGTCACCTGTTTTGGTTTCAAACCGGTGAATTTTGCTGGAAGGTGAGTGATTTTCATGCCTGATAGTATGGTTTTTACATTTCTGCAGGTCTCGATGTGAATGACAGTGATCAAAACTAGGAAACTAACTTCAAAATGACAAAGAACACAAAATGGCCCCTGTGTTTCTAAATGGTGGATGTAGAAGTTTCGGCCTCCACATCATCCACTGATTCTATGAAAATGTAGAAAAATGAAAAATAGACCTTCAACAACCCTACAGAGAAAAACAGCAAAGATCCCAAACTCTCACACAAACACAGAGCAGCCAACTGAAGGTGTTAACTGTCCGTGTGTCAAACACTGACTGAGGGGAAGAAACTCCTTTTATAGAGCAGCAGGCTGATGGACACAGGTGTGATGAACACAGGTGTGATGAGGACAGGTGTGATGAGGACAGGTGATCTCAATGAGGCTCGTTAGAAGCTGGAGGTCACAGGAAACCTACAGACACCAGGCTTCATCTGTAATAATAGTTTAGTGTTTTATAGTTTAGAAGTATGAGAAACAAGAAGCGAGACAAAACTCCTGAGTCTTTTCTTGTTTCTTTACAGACAAATATAAAGTTTAAATGTTGGATGTTGAACCTAAACGTAAACGTCTACTTCATTTGATTCTATTCAGCTCCATGCAAACCCACTTTTCTCTCGTATCATTTGTTTTTATAATTCTATTTCTTTATTTCTATATTTAATTAAATCTACTTCTTTCTTCTTCTATATCTCAACCTCCTTTCCTATCTATATTCTTTATTTCTATATATTTGTATATACCTCTATGTATTCCTGTATTCTACATATAGCTACCTATGTTTCTCTATATTTCCATCCATTTCAAAGTATTTCCATCCAGTTCTACGTATCTACTCTGATTTTCTGTATTTCTGAGATTTTTCATCCAGATTTTGGGACAAAAAGTCCAGATTTTGTGATTTAAAGCAGCAACAAATGTCCAAACTATCTGCTTTTAAATCTAAATTATGAATAAAAATGTGAAGTTATGGGACTGTTAGCCCAGATTTTGAGACATAAAATCCAAATAATGTGATGTGAAGTCTAAATAATGAGTTTAAATGTCAATTTATAGGATAGTGAACCCAAGTTTGGAGACTAAAACTCCAAACTATGGGATTTAAAGTCAAAATTTTGTGGTTTTAATTTGAAGTTATGAGATAAAAAGTCAGTTCATAGGACAGTAAGTCTATATTTGAGAACCAATAAAGACTTTTTATATCCTATTCCAATCCATTTCACCCCATTCCAATAAATATTATTATATATTTTTCTTATACTTTTCTATTTGATCCATCTTTACACCGTCTCATTAAGCTCTTTATTTCAAGAATCTGATCTAGTTTACGTTATGCTTTGATTTGCAGGAGCTATTTTCCCTGTGGTCGTATTATTAACTGTGTTTGATAAAAAATGGACTCAGCGAACATTTACTGACTGAATCCCAAAGATGCAGAGCTCCCCCTGCTGACCGGCTGCAGTAAAGGTCACTGATTGGACAAAGGCTTTGTTTTAATTTGAAAATTTCTGGATAGGAAACAGGTGTAAACATGGTTAAAGCTTTTCTTCAGTTCAGATAAAAAGCAGCTGTAGTTGTTAGAGGGACATGTTGATGTTTGATGGAGCAGTTTGAGTCTGAGTTAGTTTTATTAAAAAGGATTTTAATCAGACTTAAAGTGTGAAGCTGCAGCAGCTGCAGAGAGAAAAAGAGAGAGAGAGAGAATCTGTGTTTTCTCTCTGTGCAGGTGTTTGCTGGGTTGTGAAAGTGGAGACAGCAGGGAGCAGGTCAGAGAAACACTCAATAATCTGCAGTTTATCTTAAACACACATCTAACAGAGTCGTCTCCACAGGAAACTGGACTCACCTCCATCAGCGCCATCAGCGGCAGCCATCGATCTGACGGCGTCCTGCCAAGCCTGTCCATCACGCTCCGACTGTACGCCTCAGAGACGGCGAGGGGACGGGAACACGGCGACGATTAGGGTCCAAACGCTCAGAGAACATCAGGGACAAAGTCTGTTTTCTAAACCTCCTACTACTTTGGCAGAAATTCAGTTTGTAGTAACAGTTTGTGAAAACTTGTGAGATCTGCACTAAACTAAAAATTCCTGGATGTTTCTACTGATCCAGAAACATTTCTCAGTCTGCAACGGACCAGTCTACCTGACGTACTGTTTCCCACAATGCACTGCTACTGGAATAAATCAACACAACAACAAAAATGTGAAACAGTCCGTGAGATAGAAGTAAAGAGACACGAAAGAAACATCTGTAAATCTGCTCATTTCATCGTAAAAGTGGTGTTTACGTCTACCACATTCATAAAAGCCTGTATAAATCTCTTATTTATTTATTTATTTTTCAATTGACAGCCTATGTTGGTAACATGGACGCAGTTTTTTCCAGGCAGTTGGTTCCAGATTTATTTTCAATACGGTGATTTTGCTGTAATACATTTCTAAATCTTTACAAATTTCATAAAACCAGACCCTGAAATCTCTCAAGAAACATTTACAACTAATTAACTTCTAATTTAATTACTAAAAGAACTCTGAGGGGGATCAAAAATTCAGATTATGAGTTAAAAAGTACATTTCTGAGATAGGTTTAGTTTCAGAATTAAAGTAAATTTATGTGGTTTTTGAGTTTTAGCTGTGAGATAAAACGTCAATCAATGGGATGATTGGTCCAAATTTTGAGACATACATTATCTAAAGTCTAAATTACGTGGTTATACGTCTAAGCTGTGAAAAATTACTTGATATATTGAGACATTGAGTCCTAATTATGTGTTTTAAAATCCTAATTATGACTTTTAAAGTCAAAATTATGTTCTGAAACCCAATTTGAGAAACAGAATCAATAGGAACAAATCAAAACATAATATAAAATTGAACTTTGTAGGTTAAAGGTCAGTTAATGGTTGTGGTTGTCAAAATTTTCTAGAAAAAAGATTCAAATTTTGTGAATTGGAGCATAAAGTATGGAATAAAAAAAAATACATTTAATCTACATCAAGTCTTTATTGTGACAATAGAGTCTCAATGACCCAATAAAATGTTGATTTGAAGCATTTAAATCCAAATTTGGAGACAGAGAGTCTGATTTTTGTGAGTCCAAGTCTAAATAATCAGAGAAAAAGTCAATTTATAGGATAAAAAAAACTATATAGACTTAGTTTGGAGAAAAAAATGAATAAAATTCAAAGCTATTGCTTCTTTCTGCTCCTTTTCAGACATATTGAATACTTTATTTCCTAAGCAATTGTGGTATTATGTACCCTTGAATTGACTGTTTTTGTTTATTTTTATTTTACTGGGTTTTTTTTGTCCTAAATAAACTGAAACTGAAACTAAAATCTTGTGACATGAAGTCTGAATGGAGTTGTAGAATTTAGAGGTTTGTGGTCAATCAACAGGATCCTGATGGAGAACTTTATTTTTACATCAGTTTCACCTTGAATTAAATAGAAAAAGTTGAGGACCAGCTGCAGATGAAGCCGCTGTGAGCGTCTATTTGAGAGAAGCAGTGAATTCGGGCGCTGAGTTTTTAGAAAAGCATGTGTGGATTGATTTCATGTCTCTGCATTGATTTTCCTGAAGTCTGGCGCTCCGCTCTGCGCCGTCTCCGTCCTCGCACTGAGCGCGCTCCTTGAAGCCTCTTTGTGTTTCTGCTCGAGGGTTTTGATGGCGTGGAGGCTGCTGGGGGCGTTGACCTCGCCGTGGCAGGTGTCTTCAGTGGCGTGGAGCAGACACGAGGCTCAGACAAGGGCAAAGTCTTCAGGAAAAAAAAAAAAAAAAAAAAAGCTCTGAAAAACCTGCACGTTTTCTCAGGAAGTTTTCAAGGTTCCCTGTTAAAGTGTTTATTCCTCCGTCGGAGTGACTCGGCGGATCGCTCTCACATAAAGACCGCTAACCAGCGTGTCCTTGGCCGCCTTCTGTGCAGGAAATGGCAGCCTGTTAAGAAAACTCAGGAGTGTCAGAGCCAGTTATACGCCACTTTGCTCGGATCCTTTAAAAAATGGGAAAAAAAGCCTTTTGTTGGTCGGCTGCGCACCACTTTGGGTTTTATTAAAACATTTCTCTCCACAGCACAGTTACAGTTAAAATCACTTCAGGGACGAGACGGAGAATAAAAACCATCACAGCTGAGTTCAGTCTGCAGCTGCTGGTCACACACAGACATCTGAAGATATTTTAGAAACCACGACAACCGCAGGGAGAAAAGAAAGAATGTCAATTGTCTGGTGTGTCTGGAAATATCTGATTTTAAAGCACAATATCAGAAACATCACATCTTCCCGTGTGCAGGTGAATATTTGTAATGAAAGTTTTCTTTCCAGGCATTTCAACAACCTCTAAATACCTAAAATATACCTGTAACAGCAGAAAGTAGAGTAGAAAAACCCTTTTATTGTGTTGTATTTTCATGTTGTGATCAAAAGTTTCCCCTGTAAAAAGAAATAATCAAATGTTTTTGTTCTTTTAGATTAATTCTCCTGGGTTTGGGGTTGGTAGAATAAAAAGGTTTCTTGAAAAAAATGATAATCAGAAACTAAAATAACCCCTCAGTAATAAACTCTTTGGTCCTGTTAGATACAGGTTTTGATGTGAGAACAAGGCAACAACGTTTTGATCGTTGTGTTTTTTCTGATTTTCTTGGAGAAGAAGCTGTGGAAACGTTGTGAAGTTTCCTCAGAAAAAGAGTCTGAGTTTAAGGTAAGATGATTCATAAACTGAGGGCAAAACAACCAACCCATCACCCAAGCAACTAGACAGTTAATCAACCAACCAACTCGTCAACCATTGGACCAACCAAACATCCAGCTAACCAGTCAACCAACAAACAATCAGACTGAAAAGCAAACAAATCATCCAATCAGGCAAAAAACAAACTAACGAGCCAACTCATCAATGAGTTAACCAACTAAACAACAATCCAACTAACTCAGCAACCAACAAGCCGACTTTCAGACCAGACCAAACTACAAACAAAGCAACTAAATGACTCGTCAGTTACATACCCAACCAACAAACAAACCAACACAGCAGCAAACCAGCTTGACAACCAATAATATGACCAACTAACTAGAGAACCAAGTGATCAAATTGACTATCAACCAACTAAATGACCAACCAACATGTCATCAGTCTTCCAACTAGACAACCAACCAACCAATGAATAATATCAATCGACTCAACAACCAACCCGCAAACTCACTAGACAACCAATCAGCTTGAAAACTACAGACATGTCAACAAACCAACCAACTTGTGATCTACCAACCTAACAATCCAACACTGCCACAAACCAACTAGACAACTAACTCTGCAAACCAATAAACTTGACAACTGAACAACCAACCAACTAGACAACCAAATAATCTCAAACCTTAGCAGCCAATTAACTTGACAACAAACCAACAGCCTAAATGACCAACCAGTCACACAACTAGTCAACAATCCAACTAGACAACCAACCAACCAACTTTTAATAAACCAACTGCCTGAATGACCAATCAAAACACAAACTAACAAGACAACCAACCAAACCAATACAACCAACGAAACAACCAATCAACAAACCAACTTGACAACCAACAATATGACCAACTAACTAGAGAACCAACTGATCAAATTAACTATCAACCAACTAAATGACAAACCAACATGTCATCAGTCTTCCAACTAGACAATGGAAAATTTCAATCAGCTCAACAACCAACCTACAAACTCACTACACAACCAACCAGCTTGAAAACTACAGACATGTCAACAAACCGACCAACTCGTGATCTACCAACCTAATAATCCAACACTACCATAAACCAACTAGACAACTAAGTAGACAACCAACTAATCTCAAAACTTAGCAGCCAATTGACTTGACAACAAACCAACAGCCTAAATGACCAACCAGTCACACAACTAGTCAACAATCCAAGTAGACAACCAACCGACAAACCAACGAATAACAATCCAACCAACTAAACACCCAATCAAAACACAAACTAACAAGAAAACCAACCAAACCAATACAATCAACAAAGCAACACAATAACCAACCAACTGGAGAACAAACCAATCAATGGGACCAACCAAACAACAAAAAAAACCCCGAACAAATAACTAGTCAGTTACATACTCAACCAACCCAACAAACCAACTTGACAACCAACAATATGGCCAACTAACTAGGGAACCAACTGATCAGATTGATAATCAACCAACTAAATGACCAACCAATGTGTCACCAACCAACCAATGAAAAAACCAATCCAAAAACTAACCAACCTAAAAAATGACTATACAACTAATCAGCTGGACAACCCAACAATCCAACACTACAACTAGACCACTAACCCAACAACCAACCAGCTTCAAAACTAAGCAACTAATGAACAGACACCAATCGTTCCAGACGATCTAACTAACTAACTAACTTCAAGTTTTCATTCTCACATCACTTTAGTGTTTATTATTTTTCCTCACAGGACTCAGAGATGATGTTTTGTTTTCTCTGTTTAAAAGTGAAGAGTCTAATTAGACCTGATCATTTTCAGACTGTAAAAACACTCATGTGTGAGCGTATCTGCTCTGACAGCTGGAGGAAATGTACCGCCGCTCCTCTGACCATGAAAACAGGTGAGTTAACACGAGGACGCCGCGTTCTGGCCTCCAGTGTCGGGGCGTGGCGTCTTTGTAAACTCCTCTCAGGCTGTGAAGGCGCTCGCTGCCAAAAACAGGAAGAGTCTCTGCAGGTGAAGCAGTTTAGAGCCGAGCGAGCGGAGCTGCAGAGAGCAGAAACAGGCCAGCTAGAACAAATGGAAACATGTTGTGATTTTAGGACGATGGAGACCTTTAGCTCCGACGCCGGGAGCTGCTGCAGGGCGGAGAGAAAGAGAGAGAGAGAGGAAAATAAAGGAGAATGCAAAGGGAGGTAGAAAGAGCATAAAGTGTTTCACTCTGAAATAGAAGAATGAGCTGGAGGCCAGATAGCAGAACAGAGAGATATGGAGGCAAATGGAGCTGATGGCGCTGAGAGGGAGACGGACAGGTGGAGGAACATCACAGGTGAAGTAATACAGCGTGCATCTGTGTTCCCATACGGTCTGCAGAAAGGTTTCATTACATAATCATGTCCACGAGTGTTTTTTTCTCTGCACACATTTGGCTTCATGCAAACTGACTGCACACATGCTCTCCTTCATTCTGTTCCTGTTTCCATTAAAAATATAATAATAATCAACTTTAGTAGAACAGAAGAAGCTGCATCACTTCATATTTTGATGCATATCATAACAGTAAAACTCTAACTGGCAATAAGTTAAGTTCAATTCATGGTAACGGCGTCGTGGCTTTGGAAAAATGAAAAAAAACATTAGAATTTAACTTTGATTTAAGTTGAATACATCTTAACCTTGAGCTTGTTTTTACTTATTTTGCATTTTATATGTCTTAACTATGACATATGAGTCCAAAAATTGAGAGACTGAGCCCTAATCATGTGTTTTAAACTCTTTTCCAATTCAGGACCCAGTTTTAAGTCTCAAAAATGTTTGAGGCCCAACTCCAAACCAATACTTATAAGACTTATGATGCTTTATTTGTAACAAAGACCTTATATGTAATTTTAAAAAATGTAATACAACCAAAATCTAATGTTAAGTTCATTATTTTCCCCAGTACATTTCAGGTTGTTGTTACATACTAGAACTATCCGACTATTTTTTTTTATTTCTTTTAAAACCCAACTGAATTTTAACAATTCAAAAATGATTCTAAATAATATCTTTATATAATTACTCTCCAATGAAAACATACATTTTTAGAAATGATTTTGCGACCCATCTGCTGGACCTCCGCGGCCTCTTGGTGGGCCGCGGACCACAGGTTGGGAACCATTGCTCTGAATTATGGAATAAAAAGTCAAGTTATGAGATATAAGTCCAAATTTTTTGACAAATGTTCAAATTATGTGATTTAAAGCCATAATTATGGGATAAAAAGAGTCAATTCATAGTACAATTATCCTGAATTTTTGGATATTAAAGGTCAATTGAAAATATTTCTACGCCAAAAAGTCCAAATTTTGTTCCATTGAATCTTTAATATGAGATTAAAAAAGACTTTCCAGTTTATATTAAGTTTACAGTGCGAGACTAATTTCTTATCTATGTGGTTTCAATGGGACAAAAAGTATTTTATGGGTGGTTACGTATACATTATTAAAGAAAAAGTCCATATTATGTGGTAATAAAAGTCAAGTAGTAGGATTGAAAGTATATGTTTTTCTTAGAAATTAAGTCCAGATTTTATGGTCCAGAGTCTCAGTTATGCAATGAAAAGTTAATTTATGACGGTTAAGTCCAAATTTGGTGATGTTAAATTCAAATTATGTGATTCAAAGTCTAGAACATGAGATTAAAAATCAAATTATAGGATTAATAAAATAAATATATACTAAAGAAAAATCAAATTGTGTGTCATAAAGTCTGAATTAAATGGTAGAATTTGGAGATTAAAGGTCAATCAAGTTCAAAACATTAAAAACTAGTAACAATATGAGCAGTGGAAATTAAATAACTGCTCATTAATGCATTAACTTATATGTAAATTAATGTTAGGAAATGCCTAATTAAGCATTAAGTAACAGTCCCTTGGTGAAAAGTGTTATCGTTGTGTTTTATGGAAGTATTTTGGAAATTTCAGAGCAGGTGTGATCCCCTGACACTGGTAACCATGGCGACGGAGGTGATCAGGTTAAAGGGGACACACCTGTGGTCTGTGTCAATGAGAATAAAAGGAGTTTAGAAGAAGAAGAGAGGAGAAGCAGACAGGTAAAGTGATGGTAAGCACACAGAGCAGACAGACAGGTGAGCAGCTTTTAAGTTGGTGAGTAAAACAGCGAAGCAGACGGCAACAGGACGGAGAGACGGTCGGACACGGAGACAGACAGTTAGTCGATACGACGGCCAGACACGTAGTTAAAGAAAGTGGAAGTAAGAGAGACAAAAGGACAGTAAGCCGATACTTTTGACAGGCTGTGAGACACTTGTTAGGGCGGTAAGAGACGGAGAGTCAATTAGAAAAAGCAGGTCACACAGAGGGGAATGAAAGAAGAGAGAAAGTGTTAAAGTGGAGGAAGAGAGAGAGACAGGCGAGCGGGCGGCGGCGGCGGCAGCTCGGCGGCTCCACATGTTAGCTGGAAGAGGCCATTTAATCATGTTTCAGCAGCAGTTGGTGGTGAGCGAGCAGCAGATGCCTCGCCATCCGACGCCGATTAATCCTCTCGCTGGTCGTCAGCCGGCGGCCCTGAGCCTCCACCGCCACCACGGAGACGGGCGGCGCTAACACGGGGACGGGGTGAAGGTGGGACGGAGACGCAGGGATGGTCGCTTCACCGGAGGGTGTCCCTCTCTCTCTCTCTCTCTCTCTGTCCCCAGGCGCTCGACGGCCGTCTGTTTTCCTCTGCAGACGACAGGACGACCAGCTGGGTGCCTGCTGTGTGTGTGTGTGTGTTAAAGTGTGTGTGTGTGTTACCCTGGAGGTTTGGTGTTTTGTTAGGATTTGATGTATTTACTAAATCAGCTTTAAAGAGGAGTGTTTCCAGAAAAACTGAGTCTGTGAGGGAAACAAAAACACTCACTGAGCTCACAGGCAGAAAAACACAAAAGAAGCTTTTTCATACTTTTTATTTTATATTTTTTTTACCTTCATGAAGCTGAAGACGTCCTGTTGGGATCTGAAATCTTATTTCTGGAGGAGACTAGACCACGAGCGGCAGTAACGTGCAGTTTCCGCATAAAAACAATCATGTTGGTGTATTTAAAACCTTTCACCAATGGTTCAGAAACTTTCAGGCTCAAGTTTGAGTGTTAAAGTCGTTCCAGATAAAAACTACCAGGAATGAAAGGGAGGAAATGTTGCACAGGATAAATCTGTAGATACCAGGAAGTATTCCCAAATAATGCAAAGGAAACTCTAAAACTCTAGAGCAGTGGTTCCCAACCTTTTCCAACTCAGGGCCCAGTTTTAACTCTCAAAAATGTTTGCAGCCCCCGACCCCATAAATACAGATGACATAAAACGCCATTTGTTACAACTACTCAAAATGTAATAACCGGTCGATATCGTAACAGATTCTGAGCCCGAAACAAAATAACATTTGCCTAAATGTAACAATTTGTTAAAGTTTGAGTCAGGTATTATTTTTGGCATTAAGTACATTTTTTGTTACATTTTTGACAAGTTATTACATGTGGGTTTTTTTTTCTTTTTTCTTTCTTTTTTTTTTTTTACATATCTTTATTATATATTGGGTCATTGTTAACTTTTACTAGGGTCATGTTACCTATTGACCACTAACACACCTTTTTAATGGACATTTATTATTTATGAATATCTGAACATTTTTAATTTTGTAACCAAGGTTGTAACTAAGTTTTAACATTTAAACATTATTTTGTATCTTTTTTTATTTATATCGTGTATCTTTATTGAATTACACTCTCCTAAAATCAAACTATTTTGGAGATGATTTGGCGGCCCACTTGCAATAACTTCACGGCCCACCTTGGGGCCACGGACCACAGGTTGGGAATCACTGCTCTAGAGAACTTCTCCTGATGTTGCCAAGAAGGTTTTTGAAGATTAACAGAGGTATTCTGGAATGTTTTTGGGATCAGCTTTGGAGAGAATAAAAAGTATTTCAGAATGACTTCGGGAATAACTTTGGAAAGATTGAGGAGTATCCGAGAATGTGTCCAAGACTGATTTGAAGATAGACGAGTATCTCAGAACTTTTTTCTGGAAAGAGTCCTGGATTACCTGTGTAGATTATCGGAAGTATCCTGGATTTCTTCCCAGAATCACTTTGAACATTAAAGCAGGAGTCTTCGATGATTCACGGACCAAGGTCGGTAATTTGGGGATCTATCCCAGTTTTAGTCAAAGGAAACGCCACAAAATTTGTGCCGTACCAAAATAAACCAAACTGAACTGCTCGGTGGAAACGAGGCTTTAGTTTCTGTTCCTGATTTTGAAGATAAAGGAATATTCCAGAATGTTTTCTTGGGCAGCTCAGGAGACAAAGAGAGAAGGATTCTGGAATTTTGCCCCAGATGTCTTTGAAGATAAAGGGAGGTGTTCTGGAATGCTGCTCAGAATCGCTTTCAACAGGAACAGAAGAATTCCAGGAAGTTGTCCGGGATCGCTTTGATGACAAAGATAGGAATTCTGGAATGTTGCGTTGGTTCACTTTTATGATAAAGAGAGGAGTCCCGGAACGTTGTGTTAGATCGCTTTATGATCAAGAGAGGAGTTCCCAAACGTTTCCTGGGATCTCTTTTATGATAAAGAGAGGAATTCTGGAATGTTGTGTTGGATCACTTTGATGATAAAGAGAGGTATTCCGGAACGTTGCTTGGGATCGCTTTGATGATGAAGAGAGGAATTCCGGAATGTTGACCAGGATTGTTTTATGATCAAGAGAGAAAATCCCAAACGTTTCCTGGAATCGCTTTGAGGATAAAGTTAGGAATTCCGGAATGTTGACGAGGATCGCTTTGATGATAAAGATAGGGATTCTGGAATGTTGACTGGGATCACTTTGACAATTAAGAGAGGAAATCCAGAATGTTGTGTTGGATCGCTTTGATGATAAAGATAGGAACTCCGGAACGTTTCTTGGGATCGCTTTGACGTTAAAGAGAGGAATTCCGGAACGTTGTGTTGGATCGCTTTGACGATAAAGAGAGGAATTCCGGAATGTTGTGTTGGATCGCTTTGACGATAAAGAGAGGAATTCCGGAATGTTGTGTTGGATCGCTTTGACGATCAAGAGAGGAATTCCGGAATGTTGTGTTGGATCGCTTTGTTGATAAAGAGAGGAATTCCGGAACGTTGCTTGGGATCGCTTTGACCATAAAGACAGAAATTCTGGAACGTTGTGTTGGATCGCTTTGATGATAAAGAGAGGAACTCCGGAACGTTGCTTGGGATCGCTTTGACCATAAAGAGAGAAATTCTGGAACGTTGTGTTGGATCGCTTTGACGATAAAGAGAGGAATTCTGGAATGTTGTGTTGGATCGCTTTGACGATAAAGAGAGGAATTCCGGAAGGTTGCGTTGGATCACTTTTATGATAAAGAGAGGAATTCCGGAACGTTGCTTGGGATTGCTTTGACGATAAAGAGAGGAATTCCGGAACGTTGTGTTGGATCACTTTGACGATGAAGAGAGGATTTCTGGAACGTTGCCCGGAATTGCTTTGATGACAAAGAAGTGAATCCTGGAATGTTGTTTGAATTATTGAATCGTTAAGTCTCACTTCCTGTAATCAGTTAAGAAAGTTACCACTTATATTTTGTTTCTGTCATAAATCTAATTAAAACTTTCAGCTTCGTTGGTTCATATTAAAAACGCTCCTGAAAGAAGAAGCTGTCACTCAACATTAAAAAAAAACAAAGTTAATAAAACTAAATCCATATCTTAGCTGTTTTCGTTTTTGTAAACATCTTCCTGTTCAGTGTTGTAAATGTAAACTCTTTGTTGACTCTTTAACTCTTTGTTAAAGCTGTAACTTTGAGCTCAAAGCTGCAGAAATGTTGCTGTGACTGGAGTCAGGAGCTAAGTAGGTTTTTGACATGTCTGACAGAGTTTGTGTTTTTAAGCCACGCCCCCCCCCCC
>RPOG01008602.1:0-13847 GCA_008086565.1 Thalassoma bifasciatum | reverse complement strand
TTGCAAAGAATGTTTTATTTAAAAAGGTTCAAGCATAAAATAATGCCACTGTATTTTTAATTTCCATTTACAATAACTGACATTCAATTTTTAGAGTTTAATTACTGTGGATACTTGTCAGGACGGTTGCACCACCTGACATTTTGGGGGTTTGAGGAACCAAAACACAAAAAAACATGTTATATTTTAATAGTTTAAACATGTGTTCAAATAACACAGGTTTCATAGAATAAAGAAATAAATGTGATGAAATACTCAATTCATGATGGAAGGAAATATTGCACTCGGACACAAAAAAAGGGACGTCACGTCATTGACCCATATATGTGTGACACAGGAGAGGTAGAATCCATGACTGGGAGCAATAATTTCACAATTTTTAGCGAACCTTTTCACAGAGAGAACAAAGTTGACTACAAAGAGAACACTGAGCACTGATACAGCTGGTTTTGTCTGCGCGAAGTCGTCAGACTAGACTGTGGTTAACGAGAACACATCTGCAGTGTTTGGTCACCTGAGACTAAAAACTCTCTAACTCCTACATGGTTTTACCTAGAAAGCTCAAATTTCACCCAGATGTAGATGACAAGGTGTAGAAATGATGTGTTGGATGACTTATGTCTGACATGAAGCATCTTGAAGTGAATGATATTCAAAAATAAGTTATAAAATATGAAGTCGAAAAAAAGTTGTTTTACCTGCATTTATCCTGATGTGGACTTTAGCCACATATAAAAACATGACATTTTCTGAAACTAGAGACTTTAATCTTCAAATCAGGTGTCACTGATGAATTTTGACCTTTTATAAGCTCTGAAACATAGCATGGTGCACTGATTAAAACTTCTCATTTGCAGCTGAATCTACTTAAAGTAGTTGGTTTTAAAGGATTCTTGGGACACACTTTTTTTTTTTTTACACACACCAGTATAAAAAAACTTCACTCACCGTCATGGTCTTCAAGCATAATCGTGGCTGAGATGAGGGGCAGGGACACGCACAGCAGAAGCAGGGGGGTCATTGTTACCTGGAAAACACCCAAAGATCCAAAGAGTGGTGTTAAAGTTATTGGGTAATGACGGATGAAAGAGAGAAGAGGAGAGTTCACAGGCACTGAAAGCTCCTCTGATGCTCATTGGACTCTCTAAGAGTTTCTTATCCACTGGTTAGACATGTAACACAGGGGTAAACAAAAGTTACGTCCCCTTTTTCCCACTGCACCCTGAACCGAACAGTGAGGTGAGTGTTTGAGTGAGTCGGAGGGTTTATCATCGTTTCCTTTCCCCCCTGAATGCTCCTGTGTTTTTCCAAACTCCCGTCTACACTTATTTTCTCTGTGATTCAGGATATTCACTGTGTTTGGTTGTGACGTCAGCCTCGTTAGTTAAAATGGAAATAGAAAGTCAAGAGTCTCTGGTATTATTTGAAAATGCCTTACATGCCCAGAGAGGTATGAAAGCCCCTCTGTCTGTGGGAACAGGAAATGTCTTTGCTCCTGAAATAACTGCAGGCGGAGTGTGATTCATTCATCTCAAACGCTTTTCCATCTCTCAAACACTCGTGCATAAAATAATTAACTTAGGCGATTTTTCCACCTTCTCAACCGTCCTTTCAACGTGCTTCTTTGTCTTGTTGTGCTGTGTGTAAACTGAAGACCGTTCACACAGCCTCAACCCTACTTTCTGAAGAGCTACCAATTTTTTTAAGTGATTTACAATCACAGATGTTGAAATGACGACACTGAAACATGTTTTTCTGATCCCTGAGGCTGAATTGGAACGACAGTTTATTTCCTGACTCTCTCTTCCAGCTCCAACATCTGCTCAAATTTCTTCTCTGCAGTTTCCCCAGCAAATATGATCACTGAGTGAATCCTCTGATCAGGTTTTCGAAACTCTAAATCCACATTTGCAGGAAATAATCAGCTGCCAATTAGTCCTTAAGTGACATGAACAAATCAACACAAGCTGATGATCCTCACAGGATAAATGCTTTTCACTCACAAGTACCACAAACTTTCTTTTCTTTTTTTTTGACTGTGTTTGCTGTGTTTCTATCATGGCCTGAAATCCTGTGGGGACTATGCAAATCAAACCAGTGACTCACAGAAATCGCACTTCACCTCCAGACCAGTAGAGGGCAGTAACTGCAAAAATACACCAGACGTTTCTCAGCTGAAGCGAACTGGATAAGAAGTGGTGCAATGAATCCACATTAAAGCACCAGATTACTTTCAAAATAAGATTGTGTCTAGCTTTACACGACAACGCTTTAAAGGTGAAATGCAAAAGTATTGTTGCAAAGTTTTGAAAACACCCTCCAGAGTGGAATTTTTCTGAAACGCCGTTTCCAGTATTCTTGTGAAAACACCAGTGAACCCAAAATATTGGGTTCACTGGTGTTTGTTTGCTGCATTTTGGTTTTATGCCCCTAAAATCTGGATCAATTTCCAGAAGATGTGAGACAGGTTTCAACTCTGAAAACGTTCAAATCCAAGCTGAAAACAGATCTGTTTGGCTCTAAATAACTATCCTTTCTGCACTCCTTGCTTTTAATTTGATGACAATTTTTGTTTTATTGGATGAGTTTATTTGTCCATCTGGTGATTTTATGTCACAGTAAAGTACTTTGAGTTAACTTTTGTATGACTTGTGCTCTAGAAACGCCTTTTTGGGCATGTTTTACCAGTTTTACCTAAAAGTTCCCAGAGCTTGTGTTTGGTCTAAAATAAAACCAGCTTCATATCAATCTTCAGACCCTGATACTGTCTGGATTTTTCTTTCCACACATGCAGCATGAAACAGGATGTTGTCTTTGTGTCTTGCACTTTTTTGCAGCTGTAAAGAGTTTGTCAGTTTGGATAAGTGGAGGAAACAATGAAGAAAAGTCTTCAATTAAACTGTGTCTGGTTTAACATCACTACAATATGAACATGGACTTGACTGTGATGGAAACAAAAGAAGGAAAAACTGAAGTTTGCAGACAGATCATCACCCTGTCTACTTTCTGTTTCCTTCTTCATTCACACTCTCGTGTCCTCACTTTAAAAAACAACCTGGACGTTTTTAGGAGCATGTGTGAAAGGAGCTCACTTCTTTTTTAGTCCAATATAAATTTACATTTCAATGGAAACTATTCATTCAGACTAATAAAAGGTTAATAATCTCGCTCCTGCAGCTTTTACGGCTCTTTTTAGTTTTCTTTTGCTGTTAAGAAAAAATTCACAGACTCGTTTAACATCAACAAACATCAGCTCTGCTATCACAAACCCACATCTGTCGCTCTCTCATTACCACACTGCTTATTTTCTCTCAGCCGTGACGTGCAGTAAAGACAAATATACAAAAACCGTCGCGAGCACCAACTGAACCCTCATTGTGCTGCGTTCACAAGCACCAGGACGCGGCGCAGAGCGTTCACAGTTCATTCAAACCAGCACACAGGGGCGTTTACAGCTAAAACAGCCGAGGCTCGTGGTCACAGAGCGTGTGCTGTGGTGGGTCAGTGTTTGTCAGGGTGGAGGGGGCAAAAGGGAAATCCAAGCGACCTTTCAAAATAAGTGACTCAGCTGAAAAACAACAATCATGTCTTTACTGTAAAGGTAGGTCATTTTTGGGCAGATGACAAGCTGTATGAATGTGTGTGTGTGTGTGTGTGTGTGTGTGTGAGGGGGGGGGCTGGAAGAATTCTCAGAGTTCCTCATATCCAGGACATGCGCTACAGTTGGACTAATATTTGCTCTGCTGTCTAAGATCTGTCTGAGAGTGAATCTTGGCCCAGTTTGGACGGAAACACAAAATACCACTCTGACCGGTCCACGCTGGAATAATCACACACTGAGCTTCATTTATCATGATCCAGAAAAGTTCAGGCAGACCTGAAGGAACTCTTTGGTTTCCACTCAACAAAACGGCTCAGAACGCAACAACACCTAGAGCAGTGATTCCCAACCTGTGGTCCGTGGCCCCCTGGTGGGCCGCGGAGATATTGCAAGTGGTCCGCCAAATCGTTTTCAAAATAGTCTGAGTTTTAATGAAGGGTAATTATATAAAGATGCAAATGTACAGAATAATGTTTAAATATTAAAACTTGGTTACATTTGTAAGGATATTCAACATGTTCAAACGTTTGTATATAAGAAAAGTCCTTGAAGAGGGCAAGTTAAAGCCCAACATGTAACATGACCCCAAATTTAACAAAACCCTGAAATTTGATCAAACAAATATTGTATATCCCAAGACTATAATCACTGACCCAACATTTAACAAGTTGTTCTATCGTGGGAAATGACTTTTACCTTCTGGGCTCAGCATCTGTTACATCATTGACCAGTTATCACATTTCGGGTTTTATTACTTTTTTTTTCTTACATTTCGGGTCTTTGTTACAAATCAAGCGCTAACAAGGCGCTATACAGCCCCCATAATTATATGGCTGCGAAAAATTTTTGAGACTTAAAAGTGGGCCCTGAATTGAAAACGGTTGGGAACCACTGACCTAGAGCTTCGTTTATACTTGAGAAGAAAAAATAATGTAACGATGAGCAGAGTAACACAACCCAAAGTAACATGATGCAACATAAAATAAAACAACATAATGTAAAGAGACGCAACAAAACGCAATGTTACCCTACAACATGTAAATATACAAATTTTATAATAACACCGCGTAACATAAGACATCATATAATTAAGCAGCAGAACATTATGCAACATAACAAAACAACGCCAATGAATCAACGTAACAGAATGTTTTGTAAGGAAGCAATGGAACAATACGCTCCACTAATAACATATCGCAGCGCAATAAAACCCAATGTAACACACCGTGTGTAACATTACGCTACATAAGGCAACGTAATGTTACCCAATGTGGTTAAATACAACCAAAGGTAAAGCAACGTAATGGAGTGTGATGTAACAAAATGACCCACACAGGATGATCCATGACGCAGTGATGCATAAGGAAGCAACACATAACAATTCACTACGTCTTGTAACATAACATAAGGCAACATAACGTAAAACAATGTAATGCAACTAAATGTAGTGTGACATAATGTACCATAACCTAACCCTATTTAACTTAACATAACATAATGTAATGTAACAGGAAGTAATGTCATATGAAGTAACTTAACGTGTAGTAACTTATCGTGAAGCAACTTAACGTGAAGTAACTTAATGTGAAGTAACTTAACGTGAAGTAACTTATCGTGAAGTAACTTATCGTGAAGTAACTTAACGTGAAGCAACTTATCGTGAAGCAACTTAACGTGAAGCAACGTAACGTGAAGCAACTTAACGGGAAGCAACTGAACGTGAAGTAACTTAACGTGAAGTAACTTAACGTGAAGTAACTTATCGTGAAGGAACTTAACGTGAGGTAACTTATCGTGAAGTAACTTATCGTGAAGTAACTTAACGTGAAGTAACTTATCGTGAAGTAACTTATCGTGAAGTAACTTAACGTGAAGTAACTTAACGTGAAGCAACTTAACGTGAAGTCACTTAACGTGAAGTAACTTATCGTGAACTAACTTAACGTGAAGTAACTTATCGTGAAGCAACTTAACGTGAGGTAACTTATCGTGAAGTAACTTATCGTGAAGTAACTTAACGTGAAGTAACTTATCGTGAACTAACTTAACGTGAAGTAACTTAACGTGAAGTAACTTAACGTGAAGTAACTTAACGTGAAGTAACAACACAACGTACTGTTACTTAGTGTAGTGCAAGTTAACGCAATGTTTTGTAACATAATGTAACGTGACATAATGCAACATTTTGTAATGCAATGTAACTTAACTTAACCAAACTTAACATAACAAAACATTTAGTTCTGTAACGTAATGTGACACTTGATGTCACTTGACGTAACGTAACTTAACATCATGTAACGTAACGCAGTGACTTGTAAAGTACTGACTTGTAATGTAATGTTACGTGACATAACGTAGTGAAACATTACTCGTAACGTAATGTAATGTCATGTAACGTAATGCAATGTAATGTACTGTAATGTGATTTAAGTTAATGCAAAGTGGTATGATTTGATGCTCTTCAGTTAACTTCCTGAGCTTTTGTCTGCTGGGTTTATCTAATTTCGTTTTTTCTTTAAATAAAGAAAGTAAACTCAGTCTGTGTACGGTAAGTTATTTCTATATTAGTGTTATAAGTTAGCTATTAGCTATTAGTAGTTAGTGTAATTGGATGTTGCTACACAGTGTTTTTATACTGTAATGGGTGAGATGTTGTAATATCACCAGTAGATGGCATGGGCAGTAAAAAATTAAAGTCTCATGGATCCAAGAGGCAGAAATGTAACGTCCACATATGAACACTGGATTATAATTTTAAAGCTGATTATTCTGCTTTGTCCACAGGGGGGCGCCAAAGTCAGCGATTCATTTAGAACGCTTGTATTACCTTCATTAGTCTTTTAGATGCAGTTTTAACAAACAACTTTTTTATTTTTTTAACCAGCAATGAAGAAGTGTGTGTTCCTGAAACGTGACCAGTTTGGAGTCAAAAACCAAACCACAGAGCAGATCCTCATCTCTCTCTCTCTCTTTAAAAGCATCATTTAAACTGAGGCCACTTCATAGTTTTGACTCCAGACCCCCCCCCCCCCCCCCCCCCCCCCCCCCCCCCCCCTCCACAGAGCGCTCTTTCACTCAGGGCCGCTCCCCCGTTTGGCGTTTGGTATGTTCCGCTCTCAGCTGAGGTGGAGCGCCATGAGGCCGTGGTCTGTTCCAACAACGGACAGGAGCAGAGACTTTACAGGGGGGGGGGGCAGCCCTGCCAAAGTCAACACAGGGAGAGCCCCCTCCTATTTTCACCACCACCACCTACACACACACACACACACACACACACACACCCTCAGCAGAAAGACAGAGTTGACATTGATACTACACACACACACACACAGATCACGCTCTAAGCTGCTTTCTAAGAGTGTGTGTGTGTGTGTGTGTGAGCTCATACTGTAAGGCCTGTGTTTGTGGACACACACTCTTCCCCTCTCACACACACTCACACACACACACACACAGATCATTGTACAGTAAAGTGGAAACATTCACATCCACAGCTGCTTTTTCACTTCACTCAAGCCTGAAAGAGTCTGTTTAGAAAGAAACACGTGCTCATCAGTCAAACACCAAAGAGTTTCAGTAAAAATCTCATTTCTTATAAAAACTTTGTTTATTTAAATTCACTTTAGAAACCCTCGGGAGAACACCCATCCTTTTTTTCAAGCTTTAAATTCAGTTGCACACATATTCCAAAATATACGGCTGTGTCTTTGATTGTTTTCAAATTTGGATTCTCTTGGCAAATAAAATCTTTTCTGCTTTTAAAATCCCTGTTAATTCATGAAATATTTTAAAATTCATTTGAAAGTTAATATAAGTTAATATATTTAAAAGTTATTTCCTCCTAAATTCAGTGGTTCATGTGGTGGATAATCATTTTAGCCTGTGTCAGGATATTTTTATTCTTCTTAGCGCCTGAAAAATTTTTTTCATTTTTTTTTTCCAAACATTTATGTATTTTTTTAAAAAATTATAGACAAAAATGTGAGGGTGAAAAGTTTATAAACTATAAATTATTCAGCTTTATGAAAGAGAGTTAAAATGTTTCACAAAACATTTAAAAAAAAGTTTTTTCATGAAATTACCCCAAAAAATAAAAAATGAAGTCAAACAAAATAATAAGTCATATTTACATTGAGTTCGCATTGTTTCATGTTGAATATTACAGATATTTGGGGAAAAAATGGAAAACTTTTTTGGCAGGAAGCAAAAAAAGCTGTTACAAAGAAATGGCTGATTATTGATTAAATTTATATTCTTAAGTTCAGAAGGAACATTTTTACAAAATCTGGTTCAAATGTACCGAATATGTTAGAATGTAACAGAGGAGTAGATATAGTTCTTTATTTTTTTTCAGTTTGGTTTGCTCTCGACTTTATATTCATATTATTTCCTCCATTTACATCTTTAAACTGATATAAACTTAAACTTTGAAGAGCTGAATGCCAAAGAATTAGTTAAATTTAAGCCTATTTTGACTAAAAATCATGATTCATTGTGCTTTAGAATATTTAATGAGTGTAAAATGTTTGCTCTTTCTCAATAAAGAAATAATAATTTAAAAAAAAATCAAATGTGTAGCAGATGGAAGCTTCAAAAGCCAGATTTTGCTTCATCGTCTCGAGATAATGAGAAAAATAAGTCGTCATCTTGAGACGACAGAGTGAATTATTCCTTGAAAATCATGGGTTCCCAAACTTTTCTGCCTGTGACCCCCAAAATAGCAGCGTTAGGGACTGGTGACCCCCTGCTGTGGTACAACACTAATGGGACAATCCAAAAACAGACAAAAACCAACAAAACCCTCCCTGATGATACTTAATTTAACTGATTGATAGAAAATTTACCGACTAATGTGCACTTTGCTGAGTTCACGGCATCAAACTTGAACAGAGAAATGTGAAAAACAGATAAAACATTTTCTGTTTGCATAATTTTATATTATCTTTCACCCCAATTTTTGCTTTTATTCTCACAATAATGGATGAAATGTTCATGAATTGTTCATAGTTTTTGATTTTGGGACACATTCCACGACCCCCTATCAATGTCTCGCGACCCCCCAAAGGGTCCCGACCCCCACTTTGGGAACCTCTGATCTGGATATGAACATCCAAGGTATTAATATTTTAAAATCAATGATAGAAACGATCCAGATTTTACCCACTCATCTTACATGTTACAGCTATTTTACTTTTCTATATCCTGTTGTATAATTATGCTTTTATTTTGGTGAAAACCACTGAACCCATAGTCATATTGTACCATATTGTAATATCAAGAAATAAAATTTTGTCAGTGTCTTTCAACCCTATATTTGATAACTATTGGTGTTAAATAAGCTCATTCACACATTTTTGTTTGTATCTTGAAGAAAAAGTTTGATTTAACCACCACTGAACATCAAACCATCACACACTGCAAAAACTGAAATCTAAGCAAGTCACTATGTCTTATATTTCATAAAAATATCATTTTTTTGACTTGATCTGAGCCACATTCACCTGACCAGTCGCAAAAAACCCCCCAAAAACATCATTATATTTAAGTAAATATAAAAAAATCCAATTTCAAGAAACTTGATGAGCAAATTTTTCTTATGCCATTAGCAGATTTTTGTCTTTTAATATCTTGGAATAAGATATTTTTCAGGACTTGTCAGCTGAATGTGGCTCATATCAAGTATAATAAGACAGGTTTTACAAAAAATCATACACAAACACTTGCTTAGATTTCAGTTTTTGCAGTGCAAGGTCAAAGGTTTACACTTTTCTGGTCTGAATATGAGAAGAAAACCAAAATAAGAAATCACATTTTGATAAATTTTTTCCTCTAATCCTAATTGAAACTCCTTTACCCAGCTCTAAAGTCCCAAATATTGAATTCTTTTTAGTTTGTGTGATTGTTTTTTGTCGCTGTAAAAGAAAATAAAGTCACCTTTGATTCCTGATTCTTCAAGACAGATTTAGACATGAAGAGGAAAAACAAACCGCTCTGTGTTTTCACAAGCAAACATGTTTTAAATCACAAAGAGAAACCCAACACCTGCGCTGACACTGAGACTTCAGACTTAATTCAGTCATGTGATGCTGCTTCATTCATTCATTCATTCATTCATTCTCTCCATCCAGAGAAGAAACAGACAACTCACTCTGAAACTTTCAAAGTCGTGACTCAAAGGTGTTTAGAGAAACGATGTTAAACCATCAAAGCAAACACAAACTCTTCACATGAGTCGACCAACAAATGTCTCAACCTCTCAACTCTCACTGCTCAAAATTCAGCTAAAAATCAACTCATAGACATGAAATCAAACTTTAGTCACCTCTGATGTGATTTTAGTGCGTTATAACAAACTTTCCAGGAAGAATAAACTCTAGAAACAGCTGACAACGAGTTCTGACATCACACCAAACACCTGAGGATGGTTAATTCACCTTCAGTGTTTTCTCTCTTCACAGATTTTCCAGGAGCAGAAAGTGGTGAACGTACCGTTGATGCTCCAAAGCTCCCGGCGGCGGCGGCAGCAGCAGCGACTCCAGGGGCCTCTCACTTCGCCTGCAGAGAGCAGAAAGAAGCTTTATTCAAACCCCAGAGCACATTTAGATGTTGGAGGGAAGAGCGAGGGATGGGAGAGAGAGAGAGAGAGAGAGAGAGAGAGAGAGAGAGAGAGAGAGAGATGTAGTCCTCTCCTGCCAGGTAGTGAGGTCATACACTCAAAAAATACCAGAGCTGAAACAGAGGATCAGAATAAAACTTTCAAAATAACTCAAGAAAAGCTCCACGCTGCTTGAATTGGTAAAAAAAAAAAAGGTTCAACATTCTGTGAGAGACTGGGTGAGCGAACAGTTCAACAATTTCAGGATGTGTAAAATTAGTGGATTTCATCATCTGCAGTTTCATTAAGAGATGAAAAACATAATTTAAGTGATAAATGATAGACGCTGTAGACGTTGCAATACCTAAATTGGCCACTAGATGGTGATCAATGGTCCTGTGGAGAAACATAAAAGTCTCCGTTAGGAATTTCTGAGTGATCGTGGAAATGTCTCTATCTAGATCAGGGATGTCCAAACTACGGCCCAGGGGCCAATTGTGGCCCGTCGTTTACTTTCAAGCGGCCCCAGCTCTCATCTTACCATGTGTTAGTTTTGTCACTTAAATTAATCATGTTCTAACCGTTTACATTTACAGTTTCTGTCAAGCGCTTGAGATAAATCTTAAAGGGAACCCCGACTGTAAGGACTAACAGGCATGAATCTGCTTAAATGTTTGTTGTGAAAAGACATAACGAATTGGTTTAGTTTCTATCCTTCGGGCACAGCCATTGTTTTACTGCAGCAATGCATTCTGGGTTGATGACGTAGATTGGTTGCTTGGTGCCGAGCATCTGGATTTGGCCGTTTCCTCACTACTAGTCGCCGTAAGTCACTGGGTTTGAGGAGGGAAAAAAACATAATAATGCCACATGTGGCTGCTTTTGGGTGCACTTTTCAGTCCAAAGGAAACAAGGAGACTGATGTTAGTCTGCACAGCTTCCCAAAAGACAAGAAAAGCAGGAAGTTGTGGGAAATCTCTTGTGGTCGTAAACAGCTTCCCATGGAGCCGCGGCTATGTTCTGGCCACTTCTCCCCAGAAGCATTTGCTGCATTTAGCCGGCCCATGCTGATGAAAGAGCTGACAGGTGTGGGTCATTATAAACGGAGACTAAAGCCAAATGCTGTGCCGACTATTTTCCAACACAAACCCACAAAACTTCCTCTGGAAACCACTGAAGTCCGCTCCAGGACTTATATGATCCTGTATGAGATCCAGCCCGGTGCAACCATATGACATCACTACCCAGACGTTATTGCGGCGTAAACAACAATGGCGGCCTACAGGTGAAAATATTTTTTCAAATTTTATACAAACTAAGATATTTTGAGAGATTTTACTATCGTTCTTATGTAATAATAATAATAATAATAATAATAAATTTTATTTATAAAGCGCTTTTCAAAAACTCAAAGTCGCTTCACATTCAAAAGATTAAAAGAACAAACAGATAAAACAATATTTCACATGATAAAAATAAAAACAGTGCAGGTTAAAAACATATGTAGCTGGTAAAAACACTGATCATTTAGGAAAATGACGTTCTGGTAGCCAGGGTTCCTTCTGGTAACGTTTCACAAAGATTTGGACTATGCATCGGCAACTTTATAAAGCTACAGCTCTGTACAATCTGCAAACACTCAACAACTTTTACAGCTGACGTTTAATAGCATTTGGCATGATGCTAAATGTGTTTCATGAGTTTTTTAGACCTTAAAAAAAAAAAAAAAAAAAACATGAGAGGACCCAAAAAACTGAATTAAAGATATGAAATGGCCAAAAAAAATAAGAGTTGAAGCACAGAATGGTTCAGAATACAGGATCAGAGAGAAATGTTTTTATAATTGTTGTATAAACGAACCTGATAAAGTCCAGATCCTGACCCTGCCATAAAATAGTTACATATTTTTCCCAGGTTTGGTTTTATCTCATTATTTTGTTGTTTGTCTGTTTGTGTGTTTGTTTTTTTCCAATAGAGCGCTCATTTGTAACTTTAATTTGTTTATACATATTAAAAATGACTTAGAAAATACTTGAAATTTCTTTTCTTTGTAGAATTTGGTGCCTGACTTATTGACTTCATGCCATATTTGTTACTAAAGTGATGAGCTAACAATGTTCTATAGACACTTAGTAACTTTTATCTGATTTATATCAGTTATACTGTCTTTATAGCGATATTACACCTATATTCTTTATCGCATCCATATAGCTTTTTTTTCCAATTCGTGATCAGTGCATTACTGATCTTGTGTGTTCATCCATTCTGATTAATTAAAGACCAAAGTGTCTGCATGAGAACATGATGTGGCTGAATTGGCTGCAAAGGGAGTTTTCTGTGTTTTTTTTGCAGGAAACAGGTTCTGCTAGATAGTGTCAGCATGTCAATGATGATGACCAACACTATTGGATCAGCACATGGACGTTTGCATCATTATCCAGGCTGTAAGTTCACATTCTGCTATAATGTTTGGCTTTAATGAGCTGCAGTCACATCAAAGAGTGAACGTTAATGTGTGGATTCGTCTAAGATCCAGAGTTATGATGGAGAAACTTCTGGTGTGGGCACGTGCTGCTCAAACACTGTCACGTGTGTGTGTGTGTGTGCCGCCCACGCCTGTGTCCATTCACTTTAAAGTTAAACATGCTAAAGTTGGCCTGAGGTTGAGGAAAGGCGTGTCTCCCCGTTCGTCTATTCAGAGGTGTAAATACTGGCTGTGTGCTCGCTGACGCACACTCACCGTCTCCATCTTCAAAGGGAAAATGTATCAGCAGCAGATTTAGACTAATTTAGTCTTTAATGAGGAGATGAAACGGTAACATCAGGTTTTTACCAACATCAGTCATTTCGATCATTATTTACAAGTTAAAGCCTCAAGAATCCATGGGACACTTTGGAAAAGTTTAACATCATATTTTAAAGAACCTGAGAAAATGACTCAGTGATGAGGAGCTCCACTGTTCTTGTTGATCTCTTCATAAATGAGTTTGTTGATGTTTGATGTGAGTGTGTAGCAGCTAAAGTCCGCTGCAGTTTATAAAGTAAACAAACCGAAAACCGCATATAACGTTTAGATAAAAAAAAAAAAAAACCTTTTATTTCTGGTTTGCTTCCAATAAGCCTTTAAACAGAACTATGAAACTAATACAAAGAAAACGCGAATACAGTCGAAAACTGTGTAGCTCCTTCACCTGCAGAACCCTTTCTGCTAATTAACCAAAACATTTAACACCTGTGGCCACCTCAGCAGGTATCCCATGATGCTGCTCTGACCTCCAGTGGCCAGGTACAAAATAAAGATAATGATAAACCAACAGTAACACATGGCTCTTACACACCAGCCCCTAATTGCTTCTGGCAGAAGAGAACAATTAGGGGAGGTTCGTGTGAACGTTGCTCCAAGTGGTGAAGATGCCTCATGTTTGTCGTCCACTGTCTGGAACTGACGTCTGTTTTTGTAAACTTCCCTCTCCATCCATCCCATAATATTCTCAATGTGATTTAGATCAGGGGAACACGCAGGATGATCCAAAAGAGAGAGATTATTCCTGAACTGTGAACTGCAGCGTTGTCCTGTTGTCATTATCAGACAGAGCAGGGCCCTCAGTCATGAAGGACGCCCCTGAACAACCGTCAGCTCCATTGTTCCAT
>RPOG01008599.1:0-13854 GCA_008086565.1 Thalassoma bifasciatum | reverse complement strand
GACCTGTTGATGTCAAAGTGAGCAGTTGACATAAAGATGCTTTGTGCATTTGTGGAGTGAGCAGCAGAGCTGGGTATGTATTAAAAATTGCCAAATCTTCTCTTCTAATGCCAAACAGCTTATTCTACAGGTGCTATTGGCTGACTGGCAGCGCTTGTTAGCACGAGTCATGCTGCAGTGGTCCATGAGTGTCTTCTACCTGTAAACCCTCACATCTCACCTGATTCTGGCCTTTAAACCACTCTATGTTTCAAAGCTTGTAACTAAACAACTACAAGGTCAAAATTCATCTGCAACACATCATATGAAAATCTCATGTTTAAAAAAATGTCATGTTCTGCAAAACAGACATTCATTTCTACACCTTGATATCTACATCTGGGTGAAATTGTAGCTTTCTAGGTAAAATCTAGAGAGTTTTCAACACCTGGCAGAGTTGTACTCCCTATCCGCACTCTCATCCATAGACTCTGTGCAAACAAAACCAGCTTCATCAGTGCTCAGTGTCCTCTTTTTAGTCAGATTTGCTCTGTTCTTGGTTTGCCAAACATTATGAAATTGCAGTTCCCAGTCACAGATTGTAGCTCCTCAGTTGCTCACATGAAAATGAATGGACACCCACAGCTATGAATAGGTCTCACCAATGAGCTAAATGGCTACAACTGGCTTCTTGTGTAAGGTAAGGTGATTGGCTACTGTGGGAGTGAGTGACAGGCCTGTTAGCTAGATTCATATTGAGGAGGAAATGCTACACTATTGTAAAGCTGCTGTTATCTATGAGTATGGACATGAACAGACTTTACAGGAGAAATTTTACCACTTGGAATAATTTTATAAAACAACACGTTTAATATGTTTGAACTCTGGATTTCTACAATCAAAAGAAGAGTAAATATTCAGGGTATGGGCAACGGATGTGGCATAATGACCCCCAAACAGGTAGGATGTCCCAGCTCTTTTGATTGTAATCCCAGCAATTATTTTGCTTATTATGTTTTAATGATCAAGAAAACTGTAAAACAAACTTAGTCAATTGTGAAGAAACTGAGCTTTCAAACTCAGTCTCGCATTCTGATGCTTGACAGCATGACAGCAAAGTTTGTTACTAGCCAGCAAACAATGTTTACAAGGTATCTAGTACAAGAAATA
This sequence comes from Thalassoma bifasciatum, assembly GCA_008086565.1. Taxonomy (NCBI): domain Eukaryota; kingdom Metazoa; phylum Chordata; class Actinopteri; order Labriformes; family Labridae; genus Thalassoma; species Thalassoma bifasciatum. Next base: position 12,705 of record RPOG01008599.1, on the reverse strand, counting down.
CAGTTTTAAAGTTACCAACTGGATCATAGTTCATTGTATAGGTAAAAATGAGTCTTGCTTTGGTAATAATTTCATGTACCTACTGTGGGGAAATACTTATTGAAAGTTTGTCACAAAGTCTGAAAATGTTGTTATATCATCCTGATTTTTCTGCATGTTTTTGCTGCCCTCAAGTGGCCAAAAATGTCAATAAAGTTGAAACATCCCCCTGTTTTATTGTAAGAATGGTCATAAATTTATAAGTAGGATAAGAAATTGAGTTTGTTTTACTGTTTTCACAATAAAGAAAGAGAGAACAGGTGTTGTGTTCGTTTACAGCCCATAATGAAGAGGAAAGCAACAGCTTGTCATCACTGTGGGTCTATACAATAAAACTTCTCTTTGTGTAACTCTCTCACTCCTCATTTACTCCTTTGTTATAACTCACCGGCTTCACTTCACTTTTAACTGTCCAGTTTTACTGCTTGGCCCTGCAGAGTAATAGATTATTGACTTTTGGTCACGCAGAGCAAAGAGTTTTATTCAGGGGGTGAGATAAATATGAAAGTGTTGAACTTGAGTGAGGATGAGGATACTTTTAGAGCAGCTCTTCAGTTGCAGGTATTAACAGTTCTGCTGCAGACCAGACCCAGAGCCAGGTCTCTGTGTTAGCCTGTCTGTCCTCATTAGATGTTCAGAGATTGACACGGCCTGAAACCGACCCCCACCCACTCCCCCCCCTCTGGATAAAGCTCCTTGAACACTCACAGGGTGTGGGCAATAATGAATCACTATTAGCCTGGGTCACACCGGCTGACAACCAATTTACGGTGGTGGGAGAAGCTGCAGACACTGACATCCAGGTAATGTGAACTACACGGTGCCATCCAGGTGTTTAACTGTGGATCAAGTCTCATCAGAGTAACTCTCATGAAATAAAAGCCAAATTAATTCCTGCTTTCAGGTATTGAGTGCTCTGAATTATGATATTTTGATGCAAAGTCATGAGGACATGTCTGCTTGCTGCAGTATAAGTCTGGTCAGTTTTGCCATATGTGGGTAAACTCTGACATCTGGTGGTAAAATACAATAACTACATCAAAGGGCTTCCTTAACCTCTAAGACCCAAACTTTTGTAAGGTGAGCATTTCTTATTTAGCTTAGTTTATTGGTTTGAATATGCAGAGAAAATCCACATTAATAAACATTCATGTAAATATGCCAGTTTAGTCCACTTGGCTGATTTTTATTTGTGGTCTCTGGGGCAGGCGACATGAGCACTGCATGAATCAAATGCTTAAAAAATAGAAAAAACAGTACAAAAGCAACCCATGAAATTAATTACAATACATTAAAAAAATATATATGTGCAAAAAAATCTAATACGTTAAATTTTCAGAGTAAGTAGTCCCACTCTTGACCATCTGTTAACCACAGTTTTAAATTTCTTTTACAAGACAGGTAAGTTTCTAGCCCCCTATTGGGGATCAGTATGACCTAGTAAGCAAAATAATAATAAGAAAATAAAATTTAAAAAAAAACTTGGTCTTTGTACGGGAAGTTATGTTTTTAGTGTTATCAGATAGGCTCTAATTTATAGCTATAAAATTTATTGTTCATAAATACACTTTTTACTCAGAAATGGGTGTTAAGTTGTGGTTTAATCAAAAGATGAGGTGGGAAGTGTCTCTTAATGTGGCTCATGGTTTTATAAAGTGAATTTTCATGGGTCTGAGGGGCAGAAATGTGATGTATCAGGTCTTAAGAGGTTAAATAGATGGTGTCAGAATAGTACACTTTATTCCAAATAGATGCAAAGTTTAGATTGCAAACATGATAACAGATAAATTCAAGTATCCAATCTGTGATCAACAGAAAGGTTGAGTATTTTTTAACATAATAAACAATTATCCTTCTTCTATTTCATATGACTCAAGTTTCCTACAAAAATAAACTTATTTTCACTTTAATCCCATTTTGTTCTCCTTTAACCCAGTGGTTCCCAAAGTTAGTGTTACAAAACACAGTGTTGGGGTCGGAAATTACCTTCATAAATCAAAAATAATCTACACCTGCAAGTTTCATCAGTTGCTGTAATATTTCGACATGGATTCATTCCCATTCATGCCAATATTTCATTCACCCGTTACACCACACAGTCTCTCTCTTGTCCTCTCTGTCCAAAACTCTTAAGGGTGCACACTTAAAGCTTCTGTAACTTTTTAAACAAACATATTTTTCTCTACTCACCTGCCTGAGGTCGCGTCTGAAAAGGCAGGAGGTAAACAGAGCGCAGGTGGCGCGCACGTGACATTCAGCGGTACGGTGGCCAAAAGCGGCCACGTGACCGTAAAATAATGAAGGATTAGAGTCGGAGACAACAACAATAATTACATTTTGTACTTAAGATTAAACTTTAAAAAAAAATTAACCAGCAATAAACTTTTAATTTAGGGTATTGGCAAACACCAAACATTTGTTAGTAAACTAATAAATTGGCTAAGCTAAACACTATGTATATTTCACACCTATGTAGCTGCATAAATATTATAAACTTCTATAATTAAAAAAATAAAATAAAAGGAAAACATCTCCCCCTGATTTATGTATCAAACTCTTGTTCTGTTACATCCCCCCAGGCAGTGATTTAAAGTGGTGAAAAAGGTTATATCATATATATTAATACCAATGATCTTGGCTGGGTTTTTTTCTGTTTTTTTGTTTGTTTTTTTTTTACAAAAGGAGATTAGGGCCACTGGTAAAAAAAAAAAAAAAAAAAAAAAAATCAAATCAAATAAAGATTGCATATCATTATTATTATTATTATTATCATTATTATTATTATTGCTGTGAATGAAGCAAGGCATTCACAACTTATGTTCTTCTGTGTCAAAAAAGTTTAAGATTCTTCTTCTTCTTCTTCTTCTTCCGCCCACTTTTTTGGATCGCTTCTTCTCCCACAAATTTCAACCGATTTTCACCGTTCGAACTTCAAAACGACCGGCTCGTTCAGGACTGGTGCGCTATGATTCTGAAGATTTCAGGGAATTACTTCAGCCTCATTCAGACCCTTCTCATTCAGTCATACTTTCAGCCAGAAACTTCATTTATCCTGGAAAATGCTCCTGCTCTCTGTACTGTACACCCACTCTGATAGCTCAGTTGGTAGAGTGGAGGACTGAAGACACTGATTATAGCAGTGATCCTAAGGTCGCTGGTTCAACTCCCTCTCGAAGCATTTGCTTTCTCCAGCAGTTTCAACTGTGCCTCAGCTTCGATCAATGAGATCCAATGGCCCTATCTATGAAAAGTTAAATTGTTTGTCTACCTAGAGAAACAACACCTTCAGACCAGACTTTAATTTTTCATTTTGAACGTGTGTTTTGTGACTTTTGAGAAGACTTTTGGCATGTGAGATGAAGTGAGCCAAACACAAAGGGACAGTGATTTTCCTTAACCCTTCTTGTTTCCTTTTTTTGTCGGCTTGTCAAAGGGATCTCCTGCTTTCTGTACTGTACACCCACTCTGATAGCTCAGTTGGTAGAGTGGAGGACTGAAGACACTGATTATAGCAGTGATCCTAAGGTCGCTGGTTCAACTCCCGCTCGAAGCATTTGTAATCTCCAGCAGTTTCGACTGTGCCTAAGCTTAGATCAATGAGATCCAATGGCCCTATCTATGTGATGTTTAATTGTTTGTCTACCTAGAGAAAAAAGACCTATAGACCAGATGAAATTTTTCATTTTGAAGGTGTGTTTTGTGACTTTTGAGAAGACTTTTGGCATGTGAGATGAAGTGAGCCAACACAAATGTACAGTGATTTTCCCTTACCCTTCTTGTTTCCTTTTTTGTCAGCTTGTCAAAGGGATCTCCTGCTTTCTGTACTGTACACCCACTCTGATAGCTCAGTTGGTAGAGTGGAGGACTGAAGACACTGATTATAGCAGTGATCCTAAGGTCGCTGGTTCAACTCCCTTTCGAAGCATGTGCTTTTTCCAGCAGTTTCATACTATACCTCAGCTTCGATCAATGAGATCCAGTGGCCCTATCTAAGAAAAGTTTAATTCTTCGTCTACCTAGAGAAACAAGATCTCCAGAACAGATGAAATTTTTCATTTTGAAGGTGTGTTTTGTGACTTTTGAGAAGACTTTTGGCATGTGAGATGAAGTGAGCCAACACAAAGGTACAGTGATTTTCCCTTTCCCTGCTTGTTTCCTTTGTTGTAGGCTTGTCAAAGGGATCTCCTGCTTTCTGTACTGTACACCCACTCTGATAGCTCAGTTGGTAGAGTGGAGGACTGAAGACACTGTTTATAGCAGTGATCCTAAGGTCGCTGGTTCAACTCCCTTTCGAAGCATGTTCATTCTCCAGCAGTTTCGACTGTGCCTCAGCTTAGATCAATGAGATCCAATGGGACTATCTATGTATTGTTTAATTGTTGGTCTACCTAGAGTAAAAAGACCTCTAGACCAGAGTTAAATTTTTCATTTTGAAGGTGTGTTTTGTGACTTTTGAGAAGACTTTTGGCATGTGAGATGAAGTGAGCCAAACACAAAGGTACAGTGATTTTCCCTTTCCCTGCTTGTTTCCTTTGTTGTAGGCTTGTCAAAGGGATCTCCTGCTTTCTGTACTGTACACCCACTCTGATAGCTCAGTTGGTAGAGTGGAGGACTGAAGACACTGATTATAGCAGTGATCCTAAGGTTGCTTGTTCAACTCCCGCTCGAAGCATGTGCTTTTTCCAGCAGTTTCATACTATACCTCAGCTTCGATCAATGAGACTCAATGGCACTGTCTATGTATTGTTTAATTGTTGGTCTACCTAGAGAAAAAAGAACTTAAGACCACAGTTAAATTTTTCATTTTGAAGGTGTGTTTTGTGACTTTTGAGAAGACTTTTGGCATGTGAGATGAAGTAAGCCAACACAAAGGTACAGTGATTTTCCCTTACCCTGCTTGTTTCCTCTTTTGTAGGCTTGTCAAAGGGATCTCCTGCTTTCTGTACTGTACACCCACTCTGATAGCTCAGTTGGTAGAGTGGAGGACTGAAGACACTGTTTATAGCAGTGATCCTAAGGTCGCTGGTTCAACTCCCTTTCGAAGCATGTTCATTCTCCAGCAGTTTCGACTGTGCCTCAGCTTAGATCAATGAGATCCAATGGGACTATCTATGTATTGTTTAATTGTTGGTCTACCTAGAGTAAAAAGACCTCTAGACCAGAGTTAAATTTTTCATTTTGGAAGGTGTGTTTTGTGACTTTTGAGAAGACTTTTGGCATGTGAGATGAAGTGAGCCAAACACAAAGGTACAGTGATTTTCCCTTACCCTGCTTGTACCCTTTGTTGTAGGCTTGTCAAAGGGATCTCCTGCTTTCTGTACTGTACACCCACTCTGATAGCTCAGTTGGTAGAGTGGAGGACTGAAGACACTGATTATAGCAGTGATCCTAAGGTCGCTGGTTCAACTCCCGTTCGAAGCATGTGCTTTCTCCAGCAGTTTCGACTGTGCCTCAGCTTAGATCAATGAGATCCAATGGCCCTATCTATGTAATTGCTGTGAATGCAGCAAGGTATTCACAGCTTATGTTCTTCTATGTCAAAAAAGTGTAAGATTCTTATTATTATTATTATTATTATTGTTATGCCCACTTTTTTGGATCGCTTCTTCCACAAATTTCAACCGATTTTCACCGTTCAAACTTCAAAACGACCGGCTCATTTAGGACTGGTGGGCTTTACCTTTTCAGACAGATTTTACTTATACTTTCAGAGATATTTCACTTTTTTCACGATTTTCACATGCATAGAGAATGAATTGGATTTGGAATCATTCAGGGAATTTCTTCAGCCTCATTCAGACCCTTCTCATTCAGTCATCCTTTCAGCCAGAAACTTCATTCTACCTTCAAAATGTTCAGCCATCATTTGGCTTTCTTCAGTATATTTCAGCTTCCTTCCTAGCTTTTATAGTTTCTTCACAAAACTCCTTCAAAGGTCATGAAGTTTTTCAGCCCTTGCAGCAGTTTAACATTGGTGTGTATGTGGTGGAATGTTCAAACTGTAGAGTGAGGATTTGAATTTTAGAGTGTGGACCAGGAGAGAAATCACCTGGAAACTTTTTAGATAAACAGGCCTAGGGGCCACAAATTTCACTCCACATACTCAAATTTGGGCTCAAAACGTAGGTAGTCTTGTTCTGCTTCTGATTACGTACACTTGACACCAAAAGGACAGAGAACAAAGCTTGCAGGTGGCTAACTGTCACAGAAAGTCATCATCTGTCCCCATCTACTCTAATGTTAATTATCAGGGGACTTTCTGAGAGATAAAGAAAAAGTAACACTTTTTAAACTCACATTTCTGGTAAACCCTGTGGCTCAACAGACATGAAATTTACATCAAGAGATACTCCTAAGCCTTGTGAATCTAATGGTGGTTTTGGTTTTCTGCTAGCCCTTAAGGATGTTGCGCAGCCTAAGGATATTCGCACCCTGTCCCTGGCTCAAATCCAGCTCCTCATCAACTGTCTGTCAGTTAAATCAAACAGCTGCAGCTTCAAACAGCCTAACGAGCAGGTTACCATGGAGACCTGTGATCTGACACACCTGTTTATACCTACAGATCAAAACACTGATGAAGAAAGATACTCAAGTGATTGTTTCTCTGCACCACTGACCAACACAGCACACACACACACACACACACATACAAACACACACACACACACACATACACACATAAATACACACCACACACACACACACACACACAAACTTTCTAGTGATATAAATTTCTTTCATTGTGATTCATCCATTTCCTTTAATTCAGATGATTCTTTAATTTATCCATCTATATTTTCATTTTGGACATTATTTCATTCCATTCATCCTTTCTGCCAAGTCTTCATGTTCATGTTCGCGAGTTCTCCTTCAACATTTTGCATTCAGCAGTTCAGCGCAAGCTTTTTCAAGATTCATTCAACCATTTTCAGATAAATTCAGTCATTCAGCATGTTCAGGATTCTGCATCAGCAGTTCAGCGCAAGCTGCTTCAGCTTCTGCATTCACAGCGCAATTTCTTCAGAAATTGCTTTTCTAGTTATTATTATTATCATCAGAAAAATGTAAGAATTCTGACTATAATTTTAGACGTCTGACTTTTTTTCCTCAGAATTTTTAATCTTTTCATTAAAATCATGAAAAAAAGGCATTGAACCCCAATTATTTTTTTCTTCCGTGTTTTGAATATTATCCAAGGGGATCAACGTGAGTTTCCGTCTGTTTCTCAACTAGTTATTCACTCCGCACAGGTGCTTCAAAGTGCATACGTCAGTAAAGGGTTAAGAGACTGAGGCTCCGCCCCTTCTGGATGACTCATCATGATGCAAGAAGCCGGAAGTACACGTCCAACATCCAAACAACTGTCAGATGACTGAGGCTGTCAGGTGAAGTCAGGTATGTTCAGCTCTAACTTTCCTCATTATGTTTCTTCACAGGGCATTTAAAACCTTAAAAACTGTTCCCTCATTTTCAAATAACCATCACTGACCGAGAACTGAAACATTACTCTAAGTCGAGTTATTTTAAGCTGCATGAGCGCGTGCACCTTTAACCTAGTTTCATTTTCAGTTAAACACGAGCGCAGGTTCTTCTTTTAAGTTTAGTGTATTCACTTTATGAAACATACAGAAGATACAGGAGATACAGAAGCCTGTGTGTGTGATAGAAACCGAGGTAGTTTGACTTAAACCACACCCAAATATATACAAGGTGATATAACAGACAAACTAAAACAAATGAGCTGATTATGCAAAGGTGAACATTAAAACAGGGTTTTATTTAACGAGATAACTCTAAATACATGATGTGGAACTGAACACAGGATGATACAAACAATGAGAAGTAGATTTTATATGCCTGTCAAGTTGGGTAATTGTGAAATAGTGACTTATTTATATGGGTGACCATATTATCAAAACCTTTTGAAGATCCTGCAAAAATATCCAAAGATGGCAAAGAAGCTTCATGACCTAAACTTAAATTTAAAATTCTCATTTTCTGTTTGAAATGAAAAGTTTCTGTGATGTCTATAATGTAAACATAAATAATGTATGAACTGGAATGGAAGCTCAAACCAGTTTTTTAAAAAAGAAAAGTGCTATGTTGAAATTTTTTGGTCCCCATCGAATCAAAATTTTGAGATGTAATGTAAAGATTATGACATGAAAAGTCAACATTATGAGCAGAAATGTCAAAATTTTATTGTTAAGTCAATACTTTGAGATATAAATGAAAAAGAATAACTAAATTTTTATTCATGTTTACTGTCTTCAACAATAAGATCCACTCCAAAAAATATACATATGCAGAATGAAACATGTGAAAAGAAGAGCGCAAATTTTTAAGTAAATAAATAAAATAAAGACTATAACGGGTAATAAAGTCAAATTTTAGAGGTTATCAAGTCAAAATTCAAGACAATATTTTGTTATCTCAAGAAAACAACTGAAATTAATAACAAGTTATCTATTAACAAATCTATTGTAAAAAGTGTTGGCCTTTAAGGGCCTCTATAGTCAGGAGAGTTATGTATGTATAGTATGTCAGTATGTGCTAGATATTTGTGTAAGCTGACTCTCTTTGTTTCTTCTGCAGCTCTTTAGCCTTTTTGTGCTTTGCAATTGCAGACAACTTTTTGGGATAAGTAACACGTTTTACAAATAAATAACAGAAAATCAGGTTATTCTGAAGGGTTTACATGCTTTTTCTTGCAGATGTGTTTAAAACCACTTTGGATACAAATTTACTGATGTATGATGTAAAAGTTGAGATGTATGTTTATTTAGGGTAACTGCATTTTCACAAAACATCCACAGCATTAAAAGCATAAATAAATGTGGTTTCTTGTTGTTCAGGATGGCAGGCAGGCTCTCTCTCCCAGAGGTGGATCTTTCCTGTCCCATCTGCTGCGACATCTTCAGAGAGCCGGTGGTTCTCAAGTGCAGCCACAGCTTCTGCTCGCCGTGCCTGCAGCAGTACTGGACACGTGGACGGAGCCGGGACTGCCCCCTGTGCAGAAACCAGTCCGTGGACGACCCCGTGCCCAGCCTGACCCTGAGGAACCTGTGTGAGGCGTACATCCAGGAGAGCGAGGGCATGGAGGAAACAGGCGGAGAAGGTGGAGAGCTGTACTGCGATCCAGGGGAGATGTGTCGTCTTCACGGGGAGAAACTGAAGCTTTTTTGCCAGCTGGACAAGGAGCCGATCTGCGTGGTTTGCCACACTTCCAGGAAACACAAACAGCACGACTGCTGCCCTGTCAGCGAGGCTGTCGTCGAGGTGAAGGTAAATACTGAGGCTGGATGCTGATTAGCTCCATCAAGAGGTTCTGTGCTGTATGTGCTTTCTTCTCTGTCACCCCCTTACCCTTTAAGATGTCGATGCACGCCACCGCCTCTGGAACTTTTCTGTTTTTGCTTTTCTTAGTTTATATCATCATATCATAACTTAAACCTGATGATTCAAGGTTGATGCTACATTTTTGGCCACACTTGTAGGTAGAGTTTTTATACCAACTTCTCTTTATAAACTACGCAGGAGAAAATGAAGTCAGCTCTCAGTTCTTTGCAAGAAAAGAGGGAAGCATTTGACAAAATGAAGAAGAATTATGAAGACACAGTGGCGTACATTCAGGTAAGAGTGACACTGAAGTCATAAACTTCTTGATTGGTCTATATTAATAAGTTGGAAAGCAACTCTCGGTGGTGAAAAAGGTGAACAAGATCAAGAATCTGTCTTATGAATTTTTCTAGAAGGCCTTTCTTACAGAAGTTTGTAGTGTGTTATGACTTTTTAGCCAGAAACTCAGTCTAATTCTTGCAGGTGCTATGTCAGTAAGGACATATTTTCAAGATAGAAGTACATTTTTTCAACAGGTCCAGGCTCAGTTCGTGCAAAGTCGAACCCACGAGGAGTTTGAAAAGCTCCACGCGTTCCTGAGAGTGGAAGAGGAGGCCAGGATGGAGGAGCTGAGGCGAGAAGAAGAGCAGAAGAGTCGAGGGATGATGCAGAAGATAGAAGAAATCACCGGAGAGATGACGTCCGTGATCGAATCAATCAGACTTTTAGAGGAGGATCTAGCTCTGGAGGGTGTGTCTGTACTTCATGTGAGTAGAAATGTTCATTTTAATCCACATGAAAATTTGATTCTGAATCCTTTATTGAATTTGACGTCTGTCTTTTCAGAATTGCAAGAGGACACTGGCAAGGTGAAGTAGTTTTTAATCTTTTTGAGTTTGCATTTATTTGCTTTAAAAACGATATATTGAAGCTCTCTGTCTGTGCTTTCTGAAGAACAAACTGCCCAGTTGAAAATCCAGTCATGGCTCCTGGGGCGCTCATAGATGTTGCCAAATACCTGGGTTCTCTGACGTTCCATGTTTGGGAGAAAATGCATAAAACAGTCAAATACAGTAAGTAAAATTCTAGAGTAATGTTCCTTTTTTGCAAGTTGTGAGTTCCTAGATTGAGAAGGATCTGACAGTCTGTCACGTTCACTGCAGCCCCCGTGACCCTCGACCCCAACACGGCCGCTCCGTGGCTTATTCTGTCAGACGATCTCACCAGTGTCATCGACAGCGAGGTGAAGCAGAAGTTACCCGACAACCCAGAGCGCTTCGACCCCGACACCGCCGTCCTGGGCCGCGACGGTTTCACCTCGGGGAAACACTCCTGGGACGTCAGCGTGGGAGACAACACAGCGTGGGTCGTGGGGGTGGCGAAAGAATCGGTCGTGAAGAAAGAAAAGTTGTCTTCGGTGCTCAAAAACGGATACCTGTGCGTGTACTTCTACCATAAAATGTACTTTGCAGGTACTTCTCCTTTAACGAGGCTCACCTTAAAGAGAAACCCCACAAAGGTGCGGGTGCTGCTGGACTGTGACAAAGGCAGGGTGTCGTTCTTCGACCCACAAGACAACTCGAACATCTACACTTTCAAACACGCCATCACTGAGAAAGTCTTTCCTTACTTCTGGGTGGGATGTCAGCAGTGTCCTTTGATTGTTGAGCCACTTGAGGTTTCTGTGAGAGCTCTTGAGAATATTTGAAGGTACTTGATTTAAAGCTTGGGTTTTCTAGCATAAAAAGACAAGAAAGGCATTTAGAATTTCCGACAGTGTGAGAAAGTTGACTGATTTCAACACTATCTTTTTGATTTTTGCACTTGTGACAGTACTTTACTGCTTCCTTCTGTTTGATCTTTGCACTTTAAACCTTCCTACCACTATGTTTTCTCAATTATTTGTGCAATTTGCCGCCTTAATCATAATATGTTTCTAATTGGAAAGTGTAGCCATTTAACATCTGTAGGAAAAGGCTCCTGTTCGATTAATCCAGTGTTAGAAAATGCATGTTGAACATGAAATGTCTGTCCAAGTATGTCCATCATATTTACATGATATAACTTCATAAATAAATGAGTTTCATTTAAATTCTGTTGTGATTTCTGTTTGGAGTCAACACCTTCATTTTCAGCCCACTTCTGTTGTGAACAACAATAAAGACTTGTTGCTTATTTCTTCTGTTGAATTGAGAAAAGATGCCATACTACCAAATAACCACCTGGTAGAAACTTTTTTTTGTATATTGAAACTCTACTTCGATCCTTTTTTTAGATCAAACAGTGCAAAATTTAAATTTGTGCAACAAGTGCATGAAGTGATTTTCAATTTGACTCTTATCTTCTTTACGTCTGAAAATGGGCCTTAAAACACCTTTTTCACAGTTATTCTAGAAAATTTAAATGTGAGATACCCTTCATTTTTAACAAATCATCATATTTAAAGAATATTTTTTGGTATTTGAACTATTTTCACGCCCCATAATACCCCACCCACTTCAGTAAATACCACACACAAGCACCAGATTCCACACTTGCCATTGTCACACAAGTGCAATGCAACACATATTGACCCCTGCCTGCTTTCTTCATCTTTAGTTCTTATCTTATTTACACTACAATCCTCTTTGTACACTGATGGTCGTTTACTCAATTAATGAAACTCTCCTGCAGAGGTAATTTCCAGTCCTGCCATAATGGGGCGCATCTATGAAAAAACACCCACTGATCCATCATTCTGTACAGAGCCCCAAAAAGGACATTTGTTTAAATAACCTGTCTAAACTCTCATGACGTGTTGCGTCAAGGTTGTAGAGAATCAAACAGTGAACCTTAAGTTAAAATTTTTATCCGTATAATTTTGGGTTAGTTATTAAAATGAACCGCCTTTCCTATATCAGTCAAATAGACTTAAGTTTAAATATCTTTCTATATTTCAAAAACCAAGACGTTGAGTTTATTTACAAACTGTTCATTCCCTCTGGTCCTTTTTCACCACAGTAATGTATTTTATATTTGTTTTGCTGACTCAGTGCTGCCCCCATTGACCTGGAGGATCAACTTTCATGTTTCAAATTTAGCTGCCAGTCAGTCTCCATCCTCGTCCAAGCTTCATTATGCTTTCTTGAACTGGGTAGAAGAGAAAAACTTTCTGAATATATTTCTGTATGCTGGTGTCTTACAGTACACAAATCCAACACAAAATGGTTGTTTGAGTTGTTTTTTTATTGTTTACAACAAGGCTACATCACCGATGATGTCATGGTGTCAGTCCCTCCATCTCTTTTTTAGAGTTCACGCAGTCTCGCTTTGAAGAAAAACAACTAA
>RPOG01008598.1:0-13855 GCA_008086565.1 Thalassoma bifasciatum | reverse complement strand
TTCTGATGACTTGGGAAAAGAGAAGAAGAGTCCATGTATAGATATAAATGACAACGTTGTCTGCTTTGCCTTAGATTCCAACCCCATTGTCCATCCAGCACCATCTGTCAGTCATCCTTCTGTGCCAGAAAGTGGTGGGAACAGCCCGGCTGCTGTTGCTTTGCCGGCTGAAGCATCGGCTCCTCCTGGGCCTGCAGCACAGCCCTCCCCCCCTGTGGAAACCCCTGTGCAGACACAGCCCCCCCAGAGCTCAGCAGCCCAGGTTCCTGAGGATGTTCCCCCACCCAAACCTGTGGCTGATCCTCCAAAGGCAGCTCAGATTGAAGTGACACCTCCTCCATCTACACCTCCTCCTTCTCCTGCAACCCCTCACATTCAGAAGAGTGCACCTCCTCCAGCTGAAAGTGAGATTATTTCTCACCAGGAGCCAGAGGAAAACTCAGAATCAGACATCCAGGATGTGAGTGCAGGGAATGGAGAGGTACAGACGGACTCTGTAGGGACTCCTGAACCACCTCATCCTGTTGAGCAGAGTGAATCTGCTACTCCATCCTATCAAGATACTCCAACAACCATCACAGAGGTTAGGCCACCACGGAGTCCCTCCCCAATTGAGAAGGACTCAGACGTGGCTGTTGATGCTTCTGTTTCTGTGGCGACTCCAGAGAAGCCTCCAGTCCAGGACACCGCTCCTCCCTCTGCAGCTCTGGAGCCTGAAGAGACATCTGAACCCCCAGCTACACAGGTGACAAGCCAAATATGGTCATTTGGCCTTTACTACATGAATAACTTGAAAAGCAACAACTAAATATCTGAAAATAGGACACATAATGCTCTTTGACCAATTTCATGTAAAAACAAGTGTTGTAGGTGCATTACATTTATACCTGTCGCCTGTTTTGAGGCAGTTTTGTAGTTTCTACAGTACAGTTGTATGTTTCATTGTGTCAGATCTTATTCATTTGCTCAAATTTAAACAGGATGTTAAACCCAACTTGTCTCCTACGTTTTTGTCCTCTACAGGCTGTTGAAATCATCCAAGAGGCAGAAGCTGCAGCTCCAGATTCCCCAGCTCCAGCTGCTGCTGTGCTGCTCACCCCTGTCTGTGATGATAGCAGCGTGTGTTTGAGCAAACCTGGTGAACTCATCAGTGTCCATCCACAAAATCATGACAGCCCTACCCTCCGTGCACCCAGCCCCCCTGCTGAGCCTTACTCAGGTGATAGCGGCCGTCTGCAAATGAGCACAGATGCACCAGAAACTGTAACCTCCACCTCCACTCCTGCATGTTCTGCTGTCAAGTCAGTTTCTGCACTGCCATGCCAGGAGAACGGCATTGATAACACCCACAATGAACCAGAGGAAAACCACTATGAGTCTCCTGCTCAGAGTTTGGGGACTCAGGAGGTGCTGGAGCACGTAGTGCACGTGTCCGGGGAGCCGTCTATCCTTGACCTGGCTGTCCAAGACCCAGCACCACAAGCTCAAATAGTCAACAGTGAAGCATCCAAAGAGATTAAATCCGTTTCACCTGTACCTTATTTTCTGCCTGTTGACCCAAAGTACATTGTGGCTGCAGGAGTGGCCGTGTTTGCACTGCTGATGGCGTGGAAGTTTAAGAAGTAAAGGGATTTAATGACTTTTTAAAAGAGGAGAAGATGAGGCTTGAAGGGCTTTGGAAAGAGGATCTTCAGAGGTTCTGCGCCTTATTGTAGTCACAGGCTGGGATAGTGTTGGGCAACTGTTTAATTACTTCAAAAGAGTAGTCATCATTACTTGTTACTTTTAAAAAAAGTAATGAGTAATGGAGTTACTCCTTCATGAATACATTGAGTTACCAGTGAAAGTAATTACTGTGTTACTTTTTAACTTCAAAGATGTAAAAGAATGGAGCAGGTTTTGCTCTGGGACATTCACTTCAGTAGCATGTTCTTGCCTTTTAAATCAATGATGTTAAAGTAGTGCCTGTGCTTCCATCCTGAATGTCCGTTTAAACTCGACAGACTGCCCCAGACTTGCCATTGTGGAAACTCTTGTGTGACTGTTTGGGTTAGTAACAACAACAACAACAACACATAACTCATAACTTATGTGTCTAACGCCCCCCCATCACAAAAGAGGGAGAATCATAAAAAAACAATAACACATCTTCATCTGCAGCTTCTGTCCTGTGCCTGACTGAGCGAGCAAAGGCAGATAACAGCTGTTTGATTTCAGTCTATAGGAACGCGTCACATTTCACTGTTGGTAACAGTGTTGTCATATCTGAAACAGTTATTAATTTAATCACCTGTTGCTGGAAAACGATAACAGCTGCCTGTCCAGACCTTTAAAAACTCCTCTCTTGTTCGGATGAACTGAGTGTTATCATTCTAACTGTTGAATTAAGTCGACCACAGTGAACAAAAACCAAATCTATCCTTCTCATTGTAGTTTGGGAACTTTTAGAGCTGAGTTCAGATCTCAGGTTTTTTGTTAATGCACTTGCAACAATTATGTGGTTTGTAAAGTGAAGCAAAGCTGTGTGTGTCAATGATGAAAATGTTTGCAATTTTCTGATAAGCACTTTCAAAACGAGACTGTCAGCTTCCATCAAATGAGGATTAATCCATCTGCACTGGGGACTGAGGAATATCCACCTAATTATGGGTAATCAGGCTTTAAAGGCAGGGTATGCAGGAATTTTAGATAGGTTTGGTTTATTTGATTACACACAACATCCAAGCTGGGCTCTGTGGCTCAGCGTCAGCTGCTGCGCATGCTCATTACCTCCGGCAGTGGCTAATAGCATTGCAAACAGCTGTAGCTTTGTGAACACACAATAGACTGTAAAAAACAGCCCTGCCTGCATCTGCAGTATCACGTGAGAGAAACTCAAGAGCAGTACACCTGACCTCCTGCAGGTAAATGAGATACGCTGCAAGTACAGAATCATTCTTTCTCCCTGTTATGGCTGCTATCGTAGCCGGTGGGGATAGCTTCTACCACTTGCTATCATCAACACACAAAGTCACTTGCGCACTGGGCGTGCTGTGATTGGCTGGTCACCACTCATAACAAGTGTCCCAAGTAAAAATAGCATCAACAATACAGGCGAGGGAGGGGGTCTACAAGGGGATGAGGCACACAGAGACACTGACACACAGGTACAGAGTCCCAGAGATGATGAATCAGCAGGATTATTACTGTAAAAATTAACATTTCAATTTTTTTTAGAAAATTCCGCATACTCTACCTTAAAGTGATGCAAGTGCACTATCTGTATTTATTTGTACATATAAACTTGAAGAATCAGTGATCAACACTCTGCAAAACATGCACTTACTGCCTGTTCAGTTGTATCTGAATCACAGTCAGGATGCACCAATCAGACTCTGTCAGCCTGGAAACTGATACCTGAGTCTAAAATATCAGCCAAACTAAGTTCCCTGTGGAAAATAAAAGGCTTTTCTGTATATATCTATCATCAGACCAGTTCTGAAAAAATGCTTTGGTGTCTTAATTGAGATGTATGTGAGCTTACAAACAGGAGCGTCCAAAGTTTTTTTTAGAAGGTGCTTTAATAAGTCGAAGGAAGAGAGAAGGTATGGAGCTGACATGAATCCATTTAAGTCTAAAAATTCCTAAAAAAAAAAAAGAAAAAAAAACTATGGAGTCCCCAAAGGAAGTGTATCCCTGACTGTAGAAATTCCAGCCATCTTTTAGCGTGTGGTCCATCCCAAACGTGTTCATGGCTTTGAGTAGTGAGAACAAACTGAACTATACAGACAGTTTGATTCACCATCAAAGTGATATTGCAGAGTTTTACAAAATTTCAGGAGAAACCGGTTGATTGTAATGAGGGTTTAAAATCTTTGATGTTATTTTTAAATAAGATCCAATCAATCTTTTTGGATTGTTTCATTGATTGTTGTCTTTTTTTGCACCTTCACTTTGTAATAAACAGATTTTTTCTTACTTTTCTCATGTTTTCTTTATTTATTTAAAAGACGGCCCTAACTCATTGTGAGTGAAATTGAAGAAGTGGCCTTGGTTTTTTTTTAATTGTCCATATTAAGTCATGATTATGAGATAAAAAGTTCAAAATGGGAGATGAAGTTGAAATTTTGTAAAGAGTGATAGCTATGACTTTTTGTGTCATATTTGTGACTTCTAATGTCATAAATTCAATTTTTTATCTCATAACCTCCACTTTTTATCTAGTATTTGCAACTTGTTACCTCTCAAATATGACTTTTTGTCTTATAATTTCAAGTTTTTATCTCACAGTAATTACCCTTTACCCCACAATCTCATAATACGACTTTTTTCTAATTTTTTTGTCTTATGTCATAAATTTACCTTTATAACGCATAATGTTGACTTTATTATTTTACAATTTCAACTTTTTTATTCAAATTATGATTTAATATGAGCAACACCAAAAACCTCAACAAAGCCCAGTTTTCATTTTTATTATCATTGCATTTTTGTTTATGATTTATTTATTGATTTCCAAGTACATTTTTCAACAGATATAAACTCAATGGTCAAATGTGACTGAAATCGTTTGCACTATCACTGAATTTAAAGCATATTATAGGGTATTACACCTTATTTGGACAAAGGCAAAACAATAAGGTTGCCAAGAGGGCATTATTATGCAACCAAACCAAAGAAACAAAACAAAACAAAACAAAAAAAACCTTGAAAAACATACAACACCTTTATATATAAAAAGTCACACTTACCATGCTATACATTCCACATACCATAACACACGAGATAATATTCTATAGGTACAGTTGTGCCTAAAAGTTTACAACCCCCAGCAGAATTTCCGATTTTTTGGCCTTTTCTCATAAAATATGAATGATAACACAAAAACCTTTTTATCACTCATGGTTAGTGGTTGGGTGAAGACATTTATTGAAAAAAAAAAAGTTTTTTTTTAAAAAAGACATAATGACAACAGAAACTTCAAAAATGACCCTGTTAAAAAGTTTGCACCTCCCCAGTTTCTAATACCTTGTATTTCCCTCTTTAACATCAATAACAGCTTGAAGTCTTTTGTGCTCTTTGTGGATGAGGGTCTTTATTATCTCAGATGGTAAAACTGCCCATTCTTCTTGGCAAGAAGCCTCCAGGTCCTGTAAATTCTTGGGCTGTCTTGCATGACCTGCAGGTTTGAGGTCTCCCCCCACTGGATCGATGATAACAAGGTCAGGAGACTGAGATGGCCACTTTAAAACCTTTACTTTCTTCTGCTGTAGCCAATGGCAGGTTGATTTGGCCTTGTGTTTTGGATCATTGTCATGTTGGAATGTCCAAGAACGCCTCATGCGCAGCTTCTGGGCTGATGAGTGTAATTTTTCCATCAGTATTTTCTGATAACATGCTGCATTCATCCTTCCATCAGTTTGGACCAAGTTTCCTGAGCCTTTGTAGCTCACACATGCTCAAAACATCAGTGATCCATCTCCATGTTTCACAGTACGAATGGTGTAACTTTCATCATAGGTCTTGTTGACTCCTCTCCAAATGTAATGTTTATGGTTGTAAAGAGGGTTGCACAGCCAACAGGGTCAGTATCTTGTTGGAAGGATCTGACATGCTCTATAAAAGGTAACTATATTTTGTTAAATTTTCTATCTAGATTTCGCAGTGAGTAGCTAATTTTTACTCGTTTCAAAAAGGTTAAGACATCCCTGATCCATTTGGTGGGCGAGGGCTTTTCCATTGCATTAAAATAAGACACCTTGCTATGGAAGAGAAGAAGGCAATGAAATCAACAAAGTGGATGGGAAGTTTCTGACTAGGAGGCAAAACGCTGAACAGGTCAGTGGAGAGGGAGGGATGGTGACAGATATGATGAGAGAATGAAATAAACACAGATTTACAGTAGTGAGATAATGCAGGATAGGTCCATTTACATATATATAAACTGGCAGAAATGGGCTTCCATACATTTGAAACCAAGAGGACAAAGAAACCAACAACAAACACACAGTGAATGAATATATTTATGGAGTGTGTCGCCCCCTGGTGGTTAGAGCAGGAACCGCATCCAGCAGCTTCGCTCTGACACCGGAACTGGAGGCGGATACGAGGCTGAGCACAAACTACTGTAGATGCTCAAATCAAGATGCCAGGTAAACAGACGGATAGGTCATGTTTGCTTCTTTTAGCGTTAGTTTTCCGCCTCGGGACTGCGGCAGAGGTCTCCACATGGAAGGTCGACATCAACTCGGTCAGTGTCACACGTTAGAAACAAACATTTATCCTCGTTTAGTCTCATGTAGCCTCACTGATGCCGTGATACTGGAAGTCATCTGTTAGCAGCTGTTAGCCGGGGAGCTAACTAGCCTGTAGCTCAGACTTCATGTCAGATGTTTTCATAAACACCTGGAGCAGGTCAGGTTTTTCCAGTCTGACACGGCGGATATGTAACAAGAAATCAGCCAGCTTTACTTATTAATGCTCCAAACCTTAATGTTCGCTGTTAAAATGTGAACAATCCTGTGAACAAAGCTGTACAGATGTATGATGTCACTCACTGTAATATACAAGACATTTTCACATCTGCATACAAATAACATCAGTATAAATTTGTGTACTTTTCCTTATTTAATTAGAAAGTATCCCACAATTTTTTTAGTAAGTGACAAGTGTTAAGCTGAAAAATTATAGAAGAGATGTCAAGGTTGAAAAAAGAGAAATAAAACTCTGAAAATAATTTGCTTTGATATCTAGTTTGCATCTCACATGACTGATGGTATAAGATTGATTGGAAGCAAATGTTGCTTTTCACTGAATCTTTTTATGCACAACACTTCTAGATGCACACTGATGCTTTGTTGTTAATAAAACCAACTTTATCCTCTCTATTCTACTTTACATTGTTTGTCACTAATTTCTTATTTAATCCTTCATTTATTACATGATGCTATTTTATCCTCTTGAGACTTGGCATCCACTTGTGTTGACATTACAATTCTGCCTCTGAGACCCATAATTCTTCATATTTTCAAACTTTTATCTATAAGCCACATTTAGAGACACTTCCTGTGTCATCTTTAGGTGACAACACAGTTACGTACAAAAAACAATGTGGTGACAAACAATATCACTGATACCTAAAAATTAATAGATAAATAATAAAAACCTAACTTCCTGTACAAAGACCAAGTTTGGTGTTTATACATATTAGGTCTTATTTATCTCCAAAAGCAAGGAGAACATAATTGCAGACAAAAGCTTGGGTCTCAAGAGATTAAATCTTATTTTATCACCATATTCTCCTGTATCCAAATACGGTGTTTGTGTGATGAGCAACAGTAACACTAAATTCCCCCCAGGATTAATCGAGTATTTCTGAGGTTCATAGTTCTTAGAAAATGTAGGAACTAACTAACTATATACGTAAAATTCTGGCAAAATTGCAACCTCCTGAAAATTTGTACAAATCCTTGGTGATGTGCTTTGTCATCAAGATTTCAGTTTCATGTGAGAGTTACAAGACATTACTTGTCTTACTTGTGACTTTGTTGTTGATGTTTTTCAGACGCAAGATGCAGTGTTTCGAAAGACGCTCTACGCCAACACCACCATCTTCATGAAGTGTAAGACATCTGAACCCTTCTTCTAATATTTGCTTTAGGGACGCACAATAGCAGTATGTACAGACAGATAACAGCTTAAAAAGTTCAAGTTTAGTGGCAGCAGAAATAAAAAGTTTCTGAAGTGTGTGCAGCTTGACATTGAGAGGATACAGAGGGTACAAAAACAGTGGGAAAATAAGGGTAAGGAGAAGATTAGTGATTAAAAACAACACGAAGGAAGGAAAAAGAGACTGTTAACAACTTAAAGAACAAGGAATCAAAACAAAACTCGTCAGAATATAAATATCTTCATGAGTCTTGTAGAAATGATTAGGTCATCATTTAAGGATCTTCTGGCTGGTTCATGATACATTGGAGGAACGGGCCTTAAACACCAAGGTCTGCCCTTTGCTGTGAGAAAAATAGGGATTTGTTTGAACTTTAATCATAAAAAGCCACTGGAGCGATATGAAAGGGATAGTTAGAAGATTATATAAAAAAATAATATCCTCTTTAAAACGGAAACTATCTGTGTGGTGTTCTTAAACCAGAGTTATTTGAACCCTGCAACCAGCTGATCCTCTACAGCCCTGAGGTGTTTTGGTTTCTTGTTGATGTGTTGTTATCAGTTTCTGTGCTGATAAGTTCTTTCTGCTCGTCAAACCACTGCTATCCAAACTCAATCGTCGTTCCTGCAGAGGGATTATGAAATGAACTCTTTCCATTAGAGATCAAGGTTCATATCCGAGCTTTCAGTATGACTCATTGTTGTCTTCATGCCACTGTTTTACTGCTGTTTTTATGTGCAACCAGCTTCATACAAATTACCCCTGGAAGGATTAATAAAGCTGATTGGACTGAATTCCAAGAGTGTAACAGTCAGGCACATTTTTTCCGTGTCCCTGAAGCAGTCAGTTAAGGTTAAAGATCATTTTTATTCCTAAATGGCGAACTCAGTCATATGAAAGTGAGATGCTCTTACAGAAAAGAACCTGTATCTTTCTTTGTTTCTCTTTTTATTTGAAACATTATTCATGAGTTGATTTGGACTCATATGATTACACTCAAGCTTCTTTTCATTAAAAAAAAAAAGGGGAGAAAGAAGAAGAAATAAAAAGCGTTAACTGAAGCCCCAGCAGCACTGACTCATTCATTTAGATTTGCTTGAACCTGAGGTAAATTTTGCATCCTCTAATGATTTAGTAAAGGTGTAGCAAGGCCACAGATCCACAGCCATGAAGATCTGAATCCCTCAAGCCCGGCCAAAACTTGTACTGTTCATCAGAAAACACAATAAGTAAAAGCCCTCTTTTAAGAACAAGAAAAAAGAATGGGAAAAGTAAGAAAAGTTCTGTTTCCTACAAGGTAAAGGTGCAAAAAAGACACATTACACAAAGACACAATTGATTCTTTTAAAAAAAAAAAAAAAAAACATGAAAGACGTAGAATCCTTATTTCAATCAAGGGAAAGGTTCATTCGTGGATAAGATGTGGATGTAGATAAACTTTGAACACACAGCTCCAGTAACCTGCTCTTCATGTAGAGTTTTGTGTTTTTATCTCTCTGCAGTTCAGGGCGACACAGCGTCATGTGACAGAAATGTGGCCTTCAACATCAGCTGGTACCTGCGCTCCTCTGTCTGCTACAACGAGGTTTTCAACACACCTGTGAGTGTTTACTTTGGCTGATGCAGAATGAGCTCATGTGTTTGTGTTTACAGGATGAAGGAGGGTGGTTTTAGACACATCATGTGGGTGCTGGGTACATCCTGAACAGCTATATAAAATATGGTAGAATATATCCTTGTTTTACTTAGTTTGAACATGTTGAACTTGATTAAAAAATTTAATCTAATTATATAGAGGCTTTGTAATTACTTAATCGCAATGAACCACTATTGAGCACATTTTAATGACATATCAATATTAGGCACAGGACGCAACATTTTTTCATTCAAATGTTGGTAGATGACTGAATCAATGAATAGACATGTTCTTAAGTCTGAATGACAAAATCACGTTAATTATAAATTTGATATTGTTTTTAAATTTAAGCTGCTGTTTAAAGAACTTAACTGAATTTCGAGCAGGCAGTGTGTGAAAGGCTAAACTACTAAATTCAAGGTCTTAAGGAATTTTTGTTTGTATGTTTAATCAGTCTGTGAAAACAATAACTCTGGTGACCAGTTACACTTAAAAAAATGACATTTCCTAATACTGGCAATGATTAAACCTTACTATCACTTCCATTAATCAACTACCTGGAAACTGTTGGCAGGCTGAAACTCTGTCAGGGCTCTGGTTTTAGTTTGGGGATTCTCCTCCTCCCTCAGTTTACTCTGCAGCTGGGAGTTCTCTTTTTGGGGTGTTTTGTGATTTTTGTATTAATTTGTAGTGTTTCCATAATACCTTATTTATCTTCTGTAAAATCTGAAGCTTAAATATTTAGGTCAGCTGCTGTAGAACAACACCAAACAGTGCTCAACACTTACAGTAGAACAGGGAGGATGGGGAGGGGCGGAGTGGGAATGAATGGAGTGAGTGAGAGGAGCACAATCTGGAAAAAAGAAACCAAAACTTAGCTATTGATTTCATCACAAATATACAGATAAATGCTGATGCTAAGAATGCTCTTAAACAAACTTTCACTCAATTTTTTTAACTACAGTTTTCCAAACATTAATTCAAGATGCTTTACAAAACATTAACAAGTTGATACCTCTTCATGTTAATTTTTTTTCCTAGTTGTCTGGAGTTAACTATCTACTGCGTTAAAATGCGTCAATTGTTTTTACAGCTATTTTTTCTAAAATAAGTTAATTGAAATTGATGCAGTTTACTTTGAATACTACACCCTGGGGTGCAGGGGTTAGGTTTCTCTTGCAGTTATACAAAACTCTGCAAAATCAATTTAATAGTGAATCAAACTGAGTAGTAGACTTTGTTCTTACTCTCCTGTGTAGGACAACAAAGCTATGAACATGTTTGGAATGGACCACATGCTGAAAGACGGCTGGACCGGTTTCTACAGTCAGGGATACATGTACTTTGAGAACTGCTCCTCCCTTTTCTCACCTAAGGTTTGTATCTAACACAATCAGCACTAAGACAAAGTACAAATCACCTTCATGAACCCATGTGCAGCCTCAGTCGCATTCTTTCATTGTCTTCCTCTTGCTCTTATTCATCCCACAAATATTTATGTCTTGGCTCTGTCTCAGGCGTATTATCCTGACTTCAACCCGTATCAGCCCCTCAGCAGCCCAAAGGTGAGTCAACATGAAAAGAGGTGGACTGTAAAGTTAAAAAGCTTTTCTCAATATGTGTATGCATGGTTTTTATCACACTTCCTGTCTGTTGTTTGTTGATGTTTTGTCCTCTTCTTTATTTAGAGTGAACCGTCCAATCAGAGCGCCGTGTGGCCAGATAAGCCGGTAAGACTCAGCCTGCAGGGCCCCGTCACCTCCCTGCACAAAATTGAAGCCCTGAGTTTTTGATGAACAGAAATGGATCACTGCCTCTGAATCCGACGATTCTCATAAATCAGCACAAGGCTGTCAAAAGAAGAGATGTTAGGATGCAGTTCTTTCACTTTGACCTTTTTGAAGTCTTCTTCATGGATGTGTTTCTTCACAGGATATCGGAGCAGTGGCCAAAGCCTGGGAGGACAGCCCGTATCTGTTCATCGTGAAGGTGCAGCCTTTGTTCAGGGGAATAGAGGATGAAGACCCAGATGCAGAGCAGCTCAGCTTCGCCTTCTCAAGTGAGAAAACTTCTAATTTCTCTGGCGTGCCAAAGTGTAACAAAGGGAATAAGCAGAAGTTACTTTGTTGTGTTTCTGTCCTCAGTGAAAGTTGAGATGAAGGGACCACATGACTACTCCTCTCCAGCAGACTGGCCTCTGATGATGGTATGTTTTGTACAAATGATGGTTTTTAGACTCAGATGGATTCATATTTCAGCTCTACACCTGTCTCTCCTCCTTCGTCTCAGTTCTTCATGATCATGTGCATCGTCTACGTGTTTTTCGGGGCCCTCTGGCTCTTCTGGTGCGCCTGCTACTGGAGAGATCTGCTGAGGATCCAGTTCTGGATCGGTGCTGTCATCATCCTGGGCATGCTGGAGAAAGCTGTGTTTTACTCCGAGTACCAGAGCATCCGCTACAAAGGAGACTACGGTTTGTTGGTTTTATATGTCCTTCATTAATCACGAGGCTTCTGCCCTTCAGCAGCTCCAACAACCCAGTTTATGATTGACCTTTGAGATCAGCCATAGCCTTGCTTCTCTGTACCTTCACTGTTTTTTAACCCTTTAACACCTGAGCCTCAAAATGCCTCCCTGGACCATTTAGCTCATTTTTCTATAGAACGCTCTGAAAATGTCCTGTGAGTAAGTAATTAGGCCTATTATTTTCTGGAATACTTAGCACTTTCATTATCTAGGAGTTATTTTTATAGTTATTGTATGTCAAGCACCAATCTACACATACAATCATATACAAAGTGAAAACTTTGTATATGTGATTGTATATGAACCTTATTTGTCCTGAAATTCATCCCATATAGTTTTACCTTTTCTCACATGGAGTTGCTTCTTCAGATGCTCCTTCTGTCTCAGAGTCACGCAGAAACTTCAGTGGAGGTTTAATAACCCGTGTGGATCTACTTTTTGGCAGTAAAAGTCAGAAAAACTGCGCTCTTTTCTCTGTGCTTCCCTTTCATCCATTTGCTCCATGGTCCGTGTGTATTCACCGGCTTCCTTAAATGGCTGAGTGAAATTACCACATATTAGTTGAAAAGGCAACGTTTCAGCTTCCACAAATTGTCGGAATTTTCTTGATTGTGCAAACCGTTTAGGAACAAAAGACAATGTGCAAACATGTCAGTGCTGACACATCCGCTGTTAAAGGGTGAATGAATTATTGCTGCTTCTCTGCTCCACAGTTCAAGGTGCTGTCATATTTGCCGAGCTGCTCTCTGCTCTTAAAAGATCTCTGGCTCGTATTCTGGTCCTCATCGTCAGCCTGGGTTACGGCATAGTCAGGTGAGTTCACTCTTCATAGCTGACATTCACAGCAGAATAATCAACATTACTAACTAGTCAGCACTCACACCGATCCACATCACGATCACAACCACGACAAACATTGAAACCATGGCAGAAACCCAGTACCCTGAGCCCCTCACCTGGGGAGACATCATGGACTTTGAGGATGTGATGGACGAACAGGTTGAGGAGGCCTCAGACTTGGTGGAAGCCATCATTGAGGATGGAGGTCACCCTGGCACTCACACCTTCCAACCTGCCCAACGACCCAAAGCTCCTGGAAGGAGAGGAGGAAGGGGCCACCAGGGTCAATACAACCACCAGGCTCCTGCACAGAGAGGGGGGAGGGGGCAACAGGAGTTTATCCACCACCACCAGGCTCCTGGACAAAGGGGGATCCACCACCAGACCACCCACAACCCAGGGCATCCTAGTCGTCCTCCCCAACACCAGGTGGCTCAGATGTCACATCGAACAACTGAGCGCCCTCCTGGAGGCAGAGAAAGACGCAAAGAAGAAGCTGACTTTCCAGCTCGACCTCAGCACCAAAACCATCCAGGAGCTGCACGGTCGAGTTGGAGAGGAAAGGACAGCCAGAGCGGAGCTGGAGGAAGTTAATGCAGCTGCTGTGGAGAAACACCAAGAGCTGCAGCAGCTGGTGACTTCCCTCCAGCTCCAGCTCCAGGAGGAGAAGCAGAGAGCCGACCACCTCTCCAGGGAACGGGACCAGCTCAGGTGTGCAGTTTTAACCGCCCGACAGGTCACCAACCTGGAGAGGATCCGAGACCTGGGGGCAGAAGGAGACGCTCTGAGACAGCAGGTGGAGGACGTCCAGAGAGAGATCCTCAGGAGGGAGACAGTGAGTGGAGAGCAGCTGGAAACTCTCAGAGTCCAGCTGCAGGAGAGGTCTCCAAACTCAAACATCAGGAGGAGGTCAGCCAGGCACTGCTGCTGGAAGTGGAGGGGCTCAGGAAGGAGAACAAACAGGAGAATGAGGAGCCCTCCCTTCACATGGAGAACGTGGAGGAGGCCACCGAGGAAGTGACTCCAACACCGTCTCAGGACTCACTGAACACCATCCAGGTGAGTCCTGAGACGGTGGAGGAGCCTTCTGAGGTGGAGAGGATCTCTCTCTGGAGGCGCCTCAAGAAGTCGCTCACTCCAAGGAGCCGCAAACATGGCAGGCAGCTCAAGGAGTGACAACCCCCCCAACACACACACACACACAC
>RPOG01008597.1:0-13857 GCA_008086565.1 Thalassoma bifasciatum | reverse complement strand
TGAGAGATACTTGCCAATAATTTCACACAGAAAAAATAACAGGAACATATAAATATATTTTCATATATTTGGTTGCACCACCTGACATTTTTGGGTGCTCAAATTAAAAATACTAAAAAATAATGAACCTAAAAACTTTGAAATGTTGGTCAACTACTGAAATCTGTTAGAAAACATAATTCTTCACTCAGAAATATGTGTTTATCCATTTTCAAAGAACTTTTTAAAAATACGTTTTTAGACCCTCTTTTTGTCATTGACCCACATACAGACAAAGAATGAAAGAATTAACCTCGACTAAATTAGATTTGACGGTTCATTGAATTCCTCCATCAACCTACTTTAGTGCCAAATTTTATCAATGATTTTCTTATTCTTAATATTCATATGACCTAAAGGAGGCCGTCGAGGGAAACACCAACATTTGAAGACAATCGTTTCTTTTGTTCCCGGCACTGACGCGCTGACATTTTGAGTTATGGACTCGAAACAAATGATGGATTTCTGTCAACAAGGAAACAAGCTGACACAAAGCTGGTGACAGCTCATCTCACAGCTTCTCCAGACTTTCTCTGACTCCTGAAGAGAAGTAGCAGAAAAATAAAGATCTTTATTAACAACCTTCATACTGTCATTGGGTCAATTTGACATGATTTCAAATGTTAGTTTATCTTAACTTTGGTTTTCTGTTATTAAATTTCTTAAAAATTACATGATTCAATTTACATGTAAAATTAGTTATGAACATTTTCTGTCAAATGATGTTTTTTTATAAAATTTATAGCATCTTGCTGCCATTTAAAAATTGATATGATGTCAAAAAATATCCTGCAAACACTTTGACATGTACCCGCCTCAACAAATGTGCCTCTGATAATAACCTTAGTGATTAAAAACATCTCAATTTCTTCTTTTTCTACTCAAAAAAGGGTATACTTTTATGTAAATAGGGTCCATAATACCATATATAACAAAAGAAATTATTGAATATATGTAAACATATTGTAAACATCTTCACTAAAAAGGAGAAACAAACAAAAAAAGAGAAAATTTTACACTAAATTTGCTAAATTTGGAGCCAATAGAAAGGTTAAACTGCAGTATTTTCTGTTTTCCTCTGGTTTATATGGAAGTTATCTTGTATTCAGAAGGAGAAAGTTTTCATGCATG
The DNA here is from genome assembly GCA_008086565.1 of Thalassoma bifasciatum. NCBI lineage: Eukaryota > Metazoa > Chordata > Actinopteri > Labriformes > Labridae > Thalassoma > Thalassoma bifasciatum. The sequence continues at coordinate 12,687 of RPOG01008597.1, read as the reverse complement.
GTGAAAAGAGAACAGCAAAGGTTTATAATATTTTTAGTGACTTATTTCTTTTGCAACTCAAGGATTTTGGTCCGTAATTTCTGTACAAAGTTCAAGGGAAACAAAGAGAGTATTTCTGATGTAAACCACTTTTTTTCATTTATAGATATTCTGCAGTCTTCTTGTTCTCTGTTCTCGCGTCCCGTATGGTTTAGTAAACAAACTATAAAGCTGCAAATTTACTGAAGAATCAGCTCCAGATGAATCATCTCTGAAAACAATATGCAGACAAACAACACAACACTCACTCTCTTCTGCCTCAGGTGTTTTTACGTCTGGCCAGGATACGCATTCTTTTAGTCTCACAAACAGTATTTTCTCACCTGTCTCCCCCCTCCTCCCCCCCAGGGCCCTGGTTCTCCTCGGGGGGCTGCAGCAGGTGGAGAGGTCGCTGTGGAGGAAATGGCCGAGCGTCTCGCTCAGACGGAGCAGCTTGTCGCTCAGCTGAAGGAGTTGATACGAGAGAAAGATGCAGCGCTTCGCTCCAAAGATGACCAACTCAAGGTGAGGGCAAAGCCATTTTTGGGGTCGATTTTCAAGTGTGACTCTGTGATATTGCAAATTTTTTCAACTTCCAGTTCACTTTTTTAACACCAGTGAAAAAGTCAATTGATGATGACGTCTACAGACAATATCAGGAAGATACACATCACATCTGAGTCAGTTTTTAAAAGGAACCCTGGCTACCAGAACGTCATTTTCCTAAATGATCAGTGTTTTTACCAGCTACATAAGAACAATAATAAAACTTAAAATCTCTTAGTTTGTATAAAATTTGAAAAAAATATTTTCCCCTGTAGGCCGCCATTGTTGTTTACGCCTCAATAATGTCTGGGTAGTGATGTCATATGGTTGCACCGGGCTGGATCTCATACAGGATCATATAAGTCCTGGAGCGGACTTCAGTGGTTTCCTCTCCTTCAAAACACCCAAACACAACCTTTTATCAGCCGTGTCGTAAACCGAAATCAGAGGCAAATATTACTGGGTGTGGACAGTCGAGAAAGTAGTCGTACCCGGCGCTAAATGCAGCAAATGCTTCTGGGGAGAAGTGGCCAGAACATAGCCGCGGCTCCATGGGAAGTTGTTTACGCCCACAAGCCATTTCCAACAACTTCCTTCTTTTCTTGTCTTTTGGGAAGCTGTGCAGACTAACATCAGTCTCCTTGTTTCCTTTGGACTGAAAAGTGCACCCAAAAGCAGCCACATGTGGCATTATTATGTTTTTTTCCCTCCTCAAACCTCGTGACTTACGGCGACTAGTAGTGAGTAAACGGCCAAATCCAGATGCTCGGCACCAAGCAACCAATCTACGTCATCAACCCAGAATGCATTGCNACAACTTCCTTCTTTTCTTGTCTTTTGGGAAGCTGTGCAGACTAACATCAGTCTCCTTGTTTCCTTTGGACTGAAAAGTGCACCCAAAAGCAGCCACATGTGGCATTATTATGTTTTTTTCCCTCCTCAAACCTCGTGACTTACGGCGACTAGTAGTGAGTAAACGGCCAAATCCAGATGCTCGGCACCAAGCAACCAATCTACGTCATCAACCCAGAATGCATTGCAGCAGGAAAACAATGGCTGCGCCCGAAGGATAGAAACTGTGTTTTAAACTGTATTTTTTTTTTAAAGAAAAACCAATTCATTATGTCTTTTAGCAACAGATTCTAGTTTGAGACAAACATTTAAGCATATTCATGCCTGTTAGTCCTCACAGTCGGGGTTCCCTTTAATATTTATTCAGCATACATGTGTCTGAACCAGCTGTTTCTACTCTCTTTACAGAGACCTGCTTTGAAGAGTAAAATAAAGCATTTATATTTGTAAAAATAAATACATTTCTGACCAAAAAAAGTGGATTTAAAAATAGTAAAAATGAAAAAAACAAAAAAATATCCTAATAATTACATGTAGGGATGGGTATACGAAACCGCTTCATCATTAACCTTTTTGCTCAACAATTCCCTCATTAATCAGCCCCTTAGCAAAGAAATTAGTTACCCCAGAAAACTCTGATTCAGGATTTTCCACTTGAAGTTTTACTTAAAAAGCTGTAGAACTGAACACACACAGAAATTTGCATCACTCTCTCACATGAGATTCATATTTAATACAGTCAACATGTTGTACATCTCATAATGTAGTGTTAGCTTGAGGCTAACATATATGGGAAATTGCATTGATATGCTAGTGGTTAGCATACATCAATATAAGCTTTCATCATAGAAACACATCACAATAACTTAAGAGAACAACATTTAAAACTGAATGATGTGAAAATACTAAAAGGTTAATGTTTTACAAACTGGAGGTGAAGGTGACTTCAGCACAACTACGGCAAGCTCAAGGTGCCAAACAACTCAAAGCATTGTTAGGCGGCCTACTTCAATAACATATGACAAAACAATACATTGATGTTGACATAGAAACCTGTGAAGCTGCTTTTCATACAAAGAAAATTCTCCTACCTCCTGCATAGGGTGTCCCTCTTGTAAACAGGTCTACTGATTTGTTATTCATTGTAGCAAAAAATTTATTTAATTCCTGTCTTTGGTTCTCGGTTTTTGGATCCATTGTGTCGGTTACTGCATTAACTGACCTGGTGTATCACATGATAAACGTCTGATGGCTCAATGAGATCAAAAAAGACCTTGGAGTTTCTTTTTTGCACATATTATACATGTTATTATGAGGGTTTATCTTTGTTTTGAATCCTTGTCTCTCATTAACTCCTTGGTATAATGTGTATAAATTTCACCTTTATGACAGTTACTGTTCAAATATTTGCACGGGAACAAACTGCACACATGATGACAGAGTGGTCCATGTCTGTCCTTAATAAGCAGCGAGCCTGTGTTTACTCCTGGAACTGGGTGGTACTCGCAGGATGATTCCAGAAGTTCAGACCTGACCTAAATACTTAAATTTGATTTTCTAAGCTCTACATGCACAAAAAGGTTCTGCTCAGAGATTCTCACGTTTATAACCAGAAAGATCAGTAAATTCCTGCTCTCTGTTAACGATTAAACTAAAAGTTAAAGTTCACTTCATGATAAAAGAGAGACAGGTATGTGAGGTATGAGCCGTCCAGCCCATCATCACAGCAGTAAAAGCTTTTTATGGCAAAGCTGCAGCTAAATAAGCTTGTAAGGTTGTTACGATACTGAAATGTATAACTCAATACCATTTCTGATACCAGGGTATTAAAATGACAAATTCTAAAAAAAGGCATAAAAACATTTTTGTTACGATAAAAAAAGAAGCCCAGATGAATAATCAGTAAAATAAAATGATTAACTAATTAGAAAATGAAAAGAACAAGACAACCATATTTTCACATAGTGCAAATAAATGCAAAATAATGAACCCAAATGTAAGTTATAGCACAATTAACACTATTCTGATGAGGCATTATTATTTTAATTTTCAAAATAAATAAATAAATAAATTTAACACTAGTAAACAAACTGCAAAGAACAAAAATTGCCATAATTGCAACATTTTTTCACTGTCTGAGGTAAAGACACACAAAAGAAGCAACAATTAGAACAATATTTTGAGGTATTAACCCTCTGATGCATGAATTATGAAAGTCAGTGTCAGGATTTTTTCTTTTGAGTGTTTTAATTTGTCTTAAGGCATGAGGAAAAAAAGTTTTCCATTATTTTTTCAAGTATTAAATGTATTAATGTAAATATGACTTATTTTTTTTGTTTCTTTCATCCATTTTAACACTGAATAATTTATAGTTTTTAAGCTTTTTCACCCTCAAATGTTTGTCTATAAGTATTTAAAAATATATATATGTTTGGAAAAAAAAATTGAAAACATTTTTTCAGGCCTTAAGAAGAATAAAAATATCCTGACACAGACTAATATGAATTTCCACCACATGAACCATTGAATTTAGGAGTAAATAACTTTTAAATAGGTGTTTACTGTAGTGACCACTATGCACCACAGGGTTAAACAACCATCAGTTAAAATGAACATCGCACATTTGAAATGCTGTATTCACCTCATCTTCACTTTCTTTAAAGACTGAAATTCCAAAAGGCACATATCAGTTGAGGTACACAAGGGTGCAAAAGGTAAAAACACAAAAAAACAACAACTAGAACAAAATTTTGAGGTGTTAAACTTAACAAGTAAACAACAATCAGTTAAAATGAACATCACAGAATTAAAACACCTTATTCATTGTATCAATACCTTGGCAAATTATTATTGTATCTGGATATGGTGTTTTAGTCTTGATACTTTTCAGAGTATTGATATTTTTGATAACCTTATATGAAACATGTCTTGTGTGATTCAGGTGGAGAAGGAGACGTGTGAGGCCAAACTGTCGAAGCTGCGCCTGCAGAACAAAGCTAAAGTGACGTCTCTCACCTCGCAGCTGGAGGAACTGAGGAAGCAACAAGGGGGTCCGGGCACACCGACACACGGCAAAAAGGTATAAAGACCACAACGTCAAGTTACTGACACTGAAAAATACTTAATTTTACCACCAGGGGTCGCTAAACCCCCAGGATAATGTCAGTGTGGAGCATTTAAACCTCCTGGTGTGTGAAGCTGTTGTTTCTTACATGTCACAGTGAAGCATGAGTATTTTATTTAGTGTGTTAGTGTGTGTCTGATCTTTAAAAGTCTCATGTTTTTCTTTAGGGCTCATCAGAGGGAGGAGGGGATCAGGCCAGCCGGGGAAAGATTGTTTTGCTGAAGAAGAAGGTGGAGGATCTGGAGCAGCAGCTTGCACAGAAAGTGGAGGAGCTGGACAACAAGGTGCTACATCATTACTTTCCCAGTTTCCACATTTTTATTGTTTACGTGACGTTTTCTGCACCAGTTACAGCTTCTTTTGCAGTTTTCTGTCATTTATCATCACAGGTTAAAGAATACTGGAATGACCTTTGAGGGTTGTTACAGTTTGAGATATGAGATCATTCTGTGTGTGAAGGGTGTGTTTCAGGCTCATTGGATACACAATCTGCATCTTTGATATAAGTCATACAGGCCCAGACGTGTTTTTATCCAAATATTAGGGCAAACTGGAAACTACCTTTGCAAGAGCAACAATGTAAGTGGTGAAGAGTGGAAAAACTGGCAAAGAAGTAGCAATGAAAAGAAATTTGAGGCGACAAAAATTGTCAAAAAGCACAAAAAATGGGTGAAAATTGGGAGAAAACTTGTAAAATGTTCAGAAAGGTGAAAAACTTTTCAGGGGCCTGACATTTCTGTTGAAAAAAAACCCCATTTTCTTGACATTAAAACTAAAATAGTCATCAAAATTTCAAGAAATAAAGGCTTGACATAATTCACTTTATGTTAAATGGGTGAATATAATATGTGGGTTTCACTCTCTGCAAATTGAGTGACCAATAACTATATAACTTTTTTTATTATATTCAACTTTTTTAGATGCACCTGTGCACGCGAACAGAGTTTCTGTGGTGGATTTTTTTTTGTTTTTTTCAAAAATCCTTCTTTTCTCCTTCATGTGTGTGTTTTTCTTATTCAAAATGAGAATAATATAAAAAGTATCACCCCCCCACAATATAGCAATTGATATCAACATCACATAAGATGGGGGAACATAAAAATAATCACACGATAAACTGAAACTTATATACAGGAAAACATAATCACTATTAGATTATTTTTGCAAATGGTTCCGCCCTAATATCATTGTTAAGAAATATTTTCCAATTTATCTCTATTTTACTCCTTTCACTTCTTGTATCTGGATCTTTGTAAATTTTATGCAGCTTAACTTTCTCCCGGGAAGCTTTTTTTTTTTTTTTTCCCCAGGTTAAATCAGCCAAACTCTAAGTTCACAGAGTGAGATCAGAGTCGGACGACGAACAGGATCTGTTATCGTGTTTCTAATGAGCAGCGTTACTTCTTTCTTCCAGCTCAAGGAGGTCGAGTTTCAGCGGCAGCGGGGCGAAGATATGGACGCCATGCTGACAGAGAAAGACAGGAAGCTGGCAGAAAAAGAGGCGTACATTGTTCACCTTCAAACGGCGTTAGCAGGAGATCAGCCAGTCGCACCGCCGCCACCACAACAAGAGCAGAAGGTGAAATGAAGATATCCACGTCCATCTCAGCATAGGGGAATGAACCCTAAAGATGCTGACTTAATGTTTTTAACTGTGCTGTGCGTCTGCAGGTGACAGAGGAGACCGGAGCGATGCAGGAGCTGCAGCTGCTGGTGCAGAGTCTGACCAGGAAAGTGGGCGAGTCTGAGGAACGCTTCAGTTTGCTGCAGGAGCAGGCGGACAGCCTCAAAGAGCTGCTGGACTCAGAGAAGGAGCAGTACAGCCAGAAGGAGAACATGTACAAACAAAACGTAGGTCACAAAACAAAAAAACAACTCAGTTTTTACTCTGTTAGATTTCTATACGAGTGCACAGGAGCACTGTTTCCAAATGCATGCAGATAAAGATGTTTATCTCTAATTCTTTGTGTTTTCTTTGGTATTTTAACCACACAAAATACCAGAGATTGAAAAAGTAAGTGTTTTGACAAAATGATATCCTTTCGTCAATGTTACTTTCCTCGTCTCTCATCCGTTAGAAGTTATTTTTTAACAGTTCCAGGTCAGTTCCTGACTTAGCCCCAGCTCTTTCTGCTTCCACTCACAAAGAACTGGCTCCAGGTGCTAAAAACTGGAGCTTAGCAAGCACCAACTCTTAGCTGGGACAGAGCAAAGCACCGACTATGTCAGGGGCCGAGGGCGGGGTTACCATGACAACAATCAGCTGTGGAAAACAGACATTTTTAGAAAGAAAATCTGCCGAGCGGTTCTATGCTGTTTTGTTGGAGTTCCTTCATTTAAAACTTGAAATGTAGGTGAAGTTAGAGCTAAAATGTATTGCCTCTCTCATAGATCAGCTCTATACTTTGTTTTTTTATGTAACAGAAAGAAAAGCTTTATGTTCTTTATCTTTTGAAATGAAGGAAAATTTCTCCCTCCTGCTCACGGTAGTTTCACTGCGATGAGCACACACACACGAGTGGGCTCTATAAACCAGATAGCAGGAAAAAAAAATCACAGCCACCACAAGTAATGCAGAAATAAATCTCAGATTTTTTAAGAGCTAATGACGTGACTCAAACTCAGCTCCTCACTGGTGGAAAACCAAACCTGTTCTTTTGAAAAACAACGTTAGATTCAGTTAATCTCGCCTCTGGTCGTCTGCAGATGTTTTGTTCATGATCTCTGATGACACTTTTTCTCTGATTTGTAGATCCAGACTTTCAAAGACATCATCATCCAGAAAGATAACCAGCTGATGGAGATCAACCAGATGCACGAACAGGAACTTTTCAAGCTCGCAGCAAAGTCTGACGCCAGTGCAGACCTGGAGCAGGTAACGACAGTATTTGTTTCTAAAAAGTATCAGACAGCAAGCTTTAAATATCATTTAAAGTTTTCTACTTTGGTTTTCTGGGTTTAACAACTTGATTTGGTTGGTGTTATTTATTTATTTCAAACATGGTCAACTACAAGCAAGAAAAAAAGTAAAAGAAAACAGTAAGAAATACAATAAGTGGTTATCAAAAGTAAAAATAAATAATACAACAAAACAAGACAATATCCTCTGTCTCAATTTACATGCTCGAGAGGAAGTAGGAAGAAGAACACGCTCATTTAATCCTACCCCCATCGAATTTGACTTATTCTTTTTTGGAATTATTGCAAAAAATGGACAAATATGTAGCAACAAATTGAATGTACAATAAATCATAAATACAAAAATAAACCATCGTACCTATACCTTATTTACATCTTTATCTATTTATCATTATAATTCCAGAAAACAATTTCTTTATGTCTTTTTTAAAAAGCTTTTTACTCAAACTTTGTTTTAATTCAGGACTTTTTCACTATTTAACTTCCTTTTTTACAGTGACACAGAAACTCTTCTATGTTGTGCGCACACTTCTCACCCGTAGATTTAAATTTCCTGTTAAATTATAACCCCCCTCTCTTTCGTGAAACATTTTCTGAATATTTCTTGGCGATAAGTTATGTCTTGCTTCGTATAATAGTTGAGCTGTTTAATGCTTCATTAAGTTAAAAAAATAGAGTTTTGGATTTAAAAAGAGACATTTGTGTGTGACTGAAAATGAGTGTTCTGGATTATTCTGATCGTTCTTTTCTGCAGAATGAAAAGTTAAGTAGAAGTGATGTTTTGTTTCCCCAAGCCTTTGTGCAGTAATCTGAGGTGATTTCTGGTTTAGTGCTTTTAGTTTAGCTTTCACCACGACTGAAAGTCTGTGAGACAGTTTGGATTTGATGTTTCTGATGTGAGAAAACTTCATTTTCTCTCCTCTACAGCTCCTGAAAGCTCTGAAACAGAAGCTTCATGAGAAAGAAGAAGTGCTTCTGGGTAAAACTCAGGTCATCGATGTTCTCCAGGGGGAGGTGGACGGCAGGGACCAACAGATAAAGGTCAGAGACAGAATCTGTTTCTGGCTTTAGTTGAGTGATATTGTCGATCGAATCTTTGTCTCATTCTCATCTCTTCTCTCTGCTCAGGAGCTCACCGAGCGTCTGCGGCGGCTTCAAGTCGAGCGAGAAAGCCTGGAGTCTAAAATGGAGGCGGAGAAGCACGTGATGAGAGCGCAGCTCCGCGACTTGATGGAGAAGCAGCGAGCGGAGGTTCAGCGGATGACGGAGCAGCACGAGGCCCAGATGACGCAGACGCAGCAGGATCTTCTAATGCAGCTGGAGGAGCTGAAGAGGGCTCAGCCAACAGCGCCACCTGTCAGTGCGGAGGCCTCAGGAGGAAGCACAGCGGCAGATTCAGCAACAACTGAAAAGATAACTCAGCTCGAAGGTTTGTCTCTCTATTCCCAAAAGAAATGTAGAGACAAATTAATTTACGACTGTCTGCATCAGTGGTTCCTAATCTTTTTGGGCTGTGACTCATTTTGAAAATTTGTATTTTTAATCTTTTTTAAACTGCGTTGTAAATACAGAATAATCAGGATTCGTGCACAAAGTGACAGTGTTATTTTTTCCTGCTCAGGATATACCAGGTTATAGACTTTATTCGAAGTGAACTTTCAAATTCGAAGACTTAATTTATCCCCAAGAGAAAATTAAAGATACATGAAGCAGTAAACAATGTAAACAACTGTAGAAAAAAGATGAGAAACAACAGCACAAAGTTCAGTAAGGCACTGCAAATTTACACTACTGCTTAAAAGGCTTAATCCAGGAAAATAAAAATTAGGGCTGGGACTTGATTAAAAAACTTAACTAATTTATTAGAGGCTTTGTGATTAATTCATCTCGATTATGAGCTAATAAAAATAGGACAGAAATTGCTTGAATACTAAAAAGAAAACTAAAATACTCAATAATGGGGCGTAGATGGCTTAGGGGATATGGCCGCGCACCATGAGGTTCGCCCTCGAGCGGGTGGCCCGGGTTTGATTCCTGCCTGTGGCCTGTTTCCCGCATGTCATTCCCCACTCTTTCCCCCTTTCATACTCTATCCACTGTCCTCCCCTATCAAATTAAAGGCAGAAAAGCCCAAAAAATATCTTAAAAAAACAAAAAACTCAGTAATATTCCAAGAACACTTCACAATAAAATGCCAACGAAATACTAAAGCATATAAGTTACAGTTGTTCACTGTGCTGGGTTTTAATTTTAAAAAGAATAATAATTACTGCGGAAAATATCTTTATCAGTAATTATTTTGCATCAATTAACCATTTTACGGGACCCCATTTGGAGTCCAGGCGACCCCATGTGTGGTCACAGCCCCAAGTTTGACAGACAGTGACCTACTCTGTCCTTCTTCATTGTCTCCTTGTGTTTATTTTTCAGCCCAAGCAAAGCAAAAAACAGAAGAAGCCAGCAGGTCAGAGGCAAAATTCCTGAAAATGAAAGCCTGGTCAAAAACTCGGATCAGACAACTGGAGGAGGAGTTGAAGAAAAGTCAGGTGATGACGGTTCCTGTGTCTTTAAGAGCTGTCACCTGCAGAACTAAAAGCTGCAGGGAAATGTGATAAAGATAAATTTAAAGGAGTTTTATTTCGTCTCCTGCAGGCTGGTGTCGCTCCTCCGGACCTGAACGCTCTGAGGAGTCAAATAACGGCGCTGGAGGAGGAGAGGGAGGAAAACCTGTGGAAAGTGGAGCAATATGAGGAGCTCAGAGCAACCAATGGTAATGAATTTAACTCCTTACTTTTTGCTTTAAATCAACAAGGGCTGGGTAGTTCATTACAAATTAATTTAAATCACAATATGGCCTGTTACAATATTCTAATAGTGCAATATTTCTTAAATCTAAAATGTGTCAGAATACCAGAGAAACTTTTTGCAGCAGATGTTTTCTGCTCTACACCAGTTTTACTAAACCAAAGAGACAAACTGTTAAAAACATTTGCAAAAAGAAACAATCTAAGTGGTAAAAAGAGGCAAAAATGAGTAGAAAGGGCAGAAAATTGGAAGAAAACTTGGGAAATAGTCAGAAAGATGCAAAACTTTAGAGGCCTTTTATTGATCTTGTGTCAGACTTTAATTTATCTGAGACACTTAATTTGGGTTTTTCATTTTTTATCTCAAATGTTGCCTTTATTTCAAAATTTTGATGCTTAATCTCAAAATTTTGACTCTTAATGTGAAAGTTTAGACTTTTTTCACATAATATTGGATCGACTACATAAAATTTGGATTTATTTTATCTCAAAACATTGACTTTTTGTCTCAGAATTTTGTCTTTATTTCTCAAAATTTCCACTTTTTTTACTTAAAATATTGACCTTTATCCAAAAGTTTAAAAAAAAGTGTACCTTCATTTTCTTCCTTGCATGAACGGTAAGATTTTAAATTGAATTGAGATCGCAAAATCTGCCAGAAAAATCGCAATTAGATCTTTTTCTACAATCGTTCAGCTCTAGCTTTAACGCAAAATCAAACTTTGTTTCTTTTTTGTTAGAAATGCTGGAGGCCAAACTGGTTGTTTACGAGGAGCAGCAGAGAACACTACAAGCAGATCTGGAGCAGTTCACGAAGCGAGCAGCCTCTCAGGTATCCAGCTTCTCTTTAAAACTTACCTGGACTCTTTTCAGACTCTCTGTAACTTCTCTCCTTTCCTTTAATCAGACGAGCGAGTCCGGCAGCGCCGACGACACTCAGAGCCAGGTGCTGGAGTGGCAGGAGATGGTGGCCGAGGCCGTCAGCGCCAGAGACCGAGCCAAGGAGGAGAAAGCTGCCATGGCGCTCCGCATCAGCCACATGGAGGAGGAAAGAGAGGGTAAGGTTTTCACCAGAGGATGATACCAGCTCGTGCTGAAGGGAGGTGACTTAGAGAAACTGCTTGGGCCAGAATCTAGTAAAATACTGCTCCTTTATGTCAACGCCTTTTTACTCCTGATGGGTTTTTGCTTCTGTAAGAAATCCAAAAACTACCCTAATGTCCAAACTTATAGTTGTTTTACTTCCAATAAGAGACTGTTGGACTATTCCTCCAAAAATTAGATTTACAAATTAGATGAGATTGCAATATTCTAATGTCAGAAAGTGAAATATTTCTATAACCTTAAAATGTGTCAGAATATCAGCTACAGTTTTTGCAGCAGATGTTTTCTGTTCTACACCAGAGTTACTCAACCAAAGAGACAAACTGTTAAAAACTACCTTTACAAAAGAAACGATTTAAGTGGTAAAAAGAGGCAAAAACAGCAAAGAGTAGCAGTAAGACTTCATTTGAGGTGGTAAAAATTGTAGAAAAGCAACAAAAATTGGCATTTGAATTGGGATAACACCTGGAAATACTCAAAAAGTAGCAAAAACTGATCCAAAAGTGGCAAAAAAAAGGATGAGAAGTGACTAAAATGGCCAGAAAGCAATAAAAATTAGCAAGACAATTTTAAGGACACTTGAAAAAGTTCAGAAAGTTGCAAAAATGCTGAAAAAAGTGACAAAAACTGGCCCAAGCCAACAAAAAAAAATCTTGAAAAAGTCAATTTGTTGCAAAAAATGGTTTAAAAGTTGCAATAGAGAGTGAAAAGTGTCAAAAATGGACAAACGCAGCAAAAATTGACAAGAAAAATTGGGATTGAACCTGGAAAGTAACGAAAAGGTATAAAAAAATGTTTCGAAAAACAAGTAAAAAGTTACTGAAATTGGCAAAAATCAGTCCCAGTAAGTAAATAAGTCAGATATGATTTTGGAGGCTTGATCTTGGTGCTTTTTGATAAATCAGTACGGTAATAATCGCTAACAAGAAAGAACTCTTATTCCAAAACCAATCAGGTCATTGCTTTCCCACCTCACTATAAGTTGCATATTCTGCAAAGTCAATCATGCAAACAACCCCATTTTATTTCTTTTTAACAGTCATGTTGTTGCTTATGAGGCTGCATAATTTTTTAGTCCAGGTTAAATCTTTTTAACCTCCTAAAATCTGGCGTCAGCATATGGGTCAATGACCGAGTGCAATATTTCCTTCCATCATGAATTGAGTATTTCATCACATGTATTTCTTTATTCTATGAAACCTGTGTTATTTGAACACATCTTTAAACTATTAAAATATAACATGTTTTTTTGTGTTTTGGTTCCTCAAACCCCCAAAATGTCAGGTGGTGCAACCGTCCTGACAAGTATCCACAGTAATT
>RPOG01008595.1:0-13860 GCA_008086565.1 Thalassoma bifasciatum | reverse complement strand
TCATACAGATGTTTGGTAAAATAGCGCTGCGGGACAACACGCAGATCAACAGGAACAATAATTTCCAGACATTCCCTCAGGCTGTGCTGCTGCTCTTCAGGTGAGGAAAAATCACTTCTCATTCTCACTCATTACCTCCCACGTCTTCATCTCCCTTATTATTTCCCTCATGAACCCCATTTTCATGAATTCAGTCAACGTTTTCTCTCTCTCCTCGCAGTAAATCCTTCAACATCATATAAACATCAATATGTTTTTCACACCTCTTACTCATAATACATTACAGCTCCAAATGACATTTCATAACAGCAGTGGCTTAACTAAATGCCATGATATCTGTAAATGTCAAGCTGTGAAATTCAGCCCACTTAACCACTTCACACTGACAAAGATCCAATGTTTGAAAATGTTTTGTCACATTGATCTTAAAGACCAAGTAACTGCCACCTTGCCAAGACTTAAAAGTACAAAACATCCACAGTAATCCTAATAATACCAGTTGTACTGTTTAATGTAATTTTCAACATGAAAATATTGTGTTAAGGCCTACCCTTAAAATTTCATGTTAGGTCAAAAAAATGACTTTTGGTGTTCTCCTTCAGAAGTTTTCTTGATTAGGTAAGATGTCTTGTGTAAACTCTTGTCATAGTTTGGTTGATTCAGACTTTTTAGTTCACGTAATTTCTTCAGGTAGTTGATTGAATTGATTAATGTAGTTCAACTCAATTAAACTTTCAGTTATGTTGCCTTTTGTTGTCATTTATTTGAATTATATTTGTTCGTTGAATTAACTTCCTCAGGCAGTTCTTTGAAATAACTAATTAAATTCATTTCAATTAGACTCGTCAGTTTTTATGCTGCGGGGCTCCAACAACCAGTATCATATCCACTGTGTTCCCTCCTTACTTATGATGTAACAGTAAGGTTTCAATTCACAAAGGTATTAAGGATATTGCTTAAAAGCTGTAGCTTTACTAAACAGCTTGGAGGGCCTAAGGCGATTGTCAAGTCAACACACATTACTGATTTATTTGAAATTTCAAGTTGAAATGTCACAACAAATTATCACAACAACGTCAGTAATCTTCAAATTGACATAGAATAATATGCCAAATAACAAATGTCCAAAACCACATTTTAAAATGATCTGACCATGAATCATTCTTTCTTGTTGACAAGAAATAGAAACTTTAACTATTTCCTTTTTGCCACAAAGATGTAAAAAGCATCTTTTTTTTCTTTTTTAGTCACATTTTCCCGGCCAAACCCTCCACAGATTATATCATCATCAGCTATTGGCTCCCACTCATAAAGACGTCATAGTTGGATACTTTTAAACTGCTGCGTAGTTTTAATCCTGCACTGTCAAAAGTCAAGAGCTGAGCCCACCTAAAATGGAAAGCTGGCAACACAGAGAGTAAAAGCTGAAGTAGTGCTGAAGTTTACACAGAGGAAGGCACTTAAAGAAGGTCCTGAACTATGAATCTGATCTGTGCTGTGAATCCAGTGAGTCAGGATGGATTTATGCTGTGTCTTTTGCTCTTTTGGAGTTCACATTCTAACACGTGCATATGTGTGTGGTTATATGTGTGTGTGTATGTGTGTGGGTGTGTGTTCTGTCTTTGTATCTCTGTGCTTGTTATCTGCTCTACATGCCTGTATGCAAACATGAACACATCCACATATGTGTCTGTGAATACATGAACGCACATGTGACTCCGTGCTGGACACCTGGGCACATGTATACGTGTCTCGTGTTCATTTGATGTACATGCATATGTTTTTGCATGCATCTTTGTCCAATCTTGTGTGCATATACGCGTGGCTGTGCGTGCATGGCTGTCTGTCAGATGTGCGACAGGTGAGGCGTGGCAGGAAATCATGCTGGCGTGCTCGCCCAATCGACCCTGTGAGAAAGGATCAACGAATGAGAGCAACACAGCCAACGAGGACTGTGGCAGCCAGTTTGCCATCATTTACTTTGTCAGCTTCTACATGCTCTGTGCCTTTCTGGTGAGTTCAGTGACAGAACGAGCTAATTGGGGCTAACTATAGCTACAACCCCAAATCCAATGAAGTTGGGATGTTGTGTAAAACATACATAAAAACAGAATACAATAATTTGCAACTCCTCTTTGACCTATTTTCAATCAAATGCACTAATAAGACAAGATATTTATCGTTCAAACTGACTTTTTTTGCAAATATTCACCCATTTTGAATTTGATGACTGTAAAATGTTCCTATAAAGCTGAGACAGGGGCAACAAAAGACTGGGAAAGTAGATGAATGCTGAAAAAAAACAACCTGTTTGGATCATTCCAAAGGTGAACAGGTTAATTGGAAACAGGTGAGTGTTATGACTGGGCATAAAAGGAGCATCCCTGAAAGGCTCCATCATCAGTCACAAGCTAGGATGAGGCAAGGTTCACCACTTTGTGAGCAACTGCGTGAGCAATGATCCAACAGTTTAAAAACAATGTTACAGTTGCAAGGAATTTATTGTTTTTGGAAATCATGGACATTGTGTCCCAGCTCCAAAGCTTCAACAATTAGTGTCCTCAGCTCCCAGCAACATTTTTTGTGTCTTTTAAAGAAAAGGGGGTGTAACACAGTGGTAATTATCCCCCTGTCTCAGCTTTTCAGGAACGTGTTCCAGGCATCAAATTCAATATGAGTGAATATTTGCAAAAAAAGACAATAAAGTTTATTACTTGTGTTGAGGAATTTCCTAGAAGCTTGACCACTTGATAAAGAAGACTCAGGAGACTCAGATGACTTAAGTTGAAAAGGTTTATATAGCTTGATCAAGGAGAAGTGACAGACAGTACACTTGGATGCGCAGTGTAGTGCAGAGTCAATTCTGCCAGACCTCTCTGTGTATTCAGTATTTATCATTTCTGAAGGTTGTTGTGTCTATTTAGGAGACCAATGAGTTCAGCTTAGGATGTCCCTCTCATCTTGATACAAGAGAAACAGTCCTCACTATGGAAGAATACAGGAATGTGTGTGTCCAAGGCCAAATACAGGGCTGTGACTATGTTTGAGACATACAGAGGAAATTAAGGTAATAATTGTGTAGAATAATAAGGAATTAGGAAAATTCCATGACAACTTGGAACAATGAATGAATACAGGTTAAACAAATCAGCAAACCATTGTGTTCTGTTTTTTGTTCACATTTTACACAATGTCCCAACTTCATTGGAATTAGGGTTTTACGATGAACCAACTACAAGCAAACTGTTTTTTACACATCATCTGTTTCTATCCTCTTTACAAAGATAAGCTGAATGAAATACAATTAAAGATATGATTTTGTCTCTGACTGCTTCCTTGAGAATAACCTTATGATAAAAAGTGATACCCTGCATGAATGTGAGGTTAAATCTTTAATGAAGTCTCCTCACTTCAGTGTATTCTATCATTGTACCATCTTACTGATCCCTGATCATTCACAGATCATCAATCTGTTCGTGGCCGTCATCATGGACAACTTTGACTACTTGACGCGCGATTGGTCGATTCTTGGGCCACATCATCTGGATGAATTCAAGAGGATCTGGGCTGAATATGACCCAGAGGCTAAGTAAGGTTCAATAATGTTTCTCATTTGCAGAGGTTGGGAAGAGAGTTGTTGTAGTCTGATGGTGTGCTGTTTGCAGAGGGAGAATAAAGCACCTGGATGTGGTGACTCTGCTGAGGAGAATACAGCCCCCCCTTGGCTTCGGAAAGCTGTGCCCACACAGGGTGGCCTGCAAGGTAAACAGACACACACAATGTCACACTTTTTGAAGCAAGACTGCAGAGCCATGGAAAACCCACAAATAACAGACATTGCAGAGTCTCTTTACTGTATATTTAGATTGAACTCATACATCTGTGGGGTACTGATATGTGCTTACACCTCCAACAATGACTCAAATGGTACACTGACAACATCTTTACATATGGGCAAAATATTTAGGATCATTATATACATTTATATTTTGCAAGAGGGAAACAAGTAGTGACCAGTGTCAAACTGCTGTCTGTCTCAATTTCAACAAACTGTCAGCTGCCAGCTTTTATTGGCAGCTGACAGTTAGAACATTCACCTCTGCGTGTTACATTTTTAATATCTCACCATCCAACGAAATCTGTGTCACGCAGCGCCTGGTGTCGATGAACATGCCTCTAAACAGCGATGGAACGGTGATGTTTAACGCCACACTGTTCGCCCTGGTCAGGACTGCTCTCAGGATCAAGACAGAAGGTCAGAGAAAGATACATCTGTGCAGGCGCAGGATGAACCTGCATGCACCTGGCGGAAAGAAAAATTATTCAGCTCATGTTTTTGTTTGTGCATTGTGCAGGCAATCTGGAGCAGGCCAATGAGGAACTGAGAGCAATAGTGAAGAAGATCTGGAAAAGGACAAGCATGAAGCTTTTGGATCAAGTAGTGCCCCCTGCTGGTGGTAAGTTATCACTGCAACACATTTTTCTCTCACATAATGTGTCATTTCAATGTCAAATTTAAAAAAAACGTACAAAGGTTGAAATAGGAAACTGCTTTCCTTAATATATATGCAGGACCTCACTATCTATTCTCACAGTAGCTGTTATGTTTATATTCACATCCACTCAAAAGTTATAGGACACCCCAGTTTTCCCTTTTTAATTGTTCTCTTTTGCTTCTCTTTTTTTAAATTGATGCAGTTTGATTCCTTATTTTACTCTGAAGTGAAAGTGTAGAACAAATAAACAATGAAAGTTTGGTAAGAAATCATCAAATCACTTTAAAAACCAAAATGTACTCTAACAAAGTAGACCCAACAAAGTAGACACTTCTGGCATGTGTAACAGCTGGACACACAGCATCCTGCTGGGAACATGAATACCTGACCAACCAGGCTCAGTCAGAGGGGACTGCAGTCTGGCTTGTCAAAGCTGCATCTTAAAGTCTTCTCTTCACATTAACTGAAACTGAGACTGATCACTACGACCTGTAGCTGTGAAGCTTGAAGCTTTTAACCCTCAGTAACTTGTCTTCTGGTTCTGATTTGGTTTTGACTCTGCCAGTTTTCTCCCTGTCAGAGTTTCCAGGCCCAGTTTCTGAGTATTTTTTGAATGAGGGTGAAGGAAACTGTGCTAACTTGACTTCCTTTGACATTTCTCTGGAGGACAGACCTATTTCTTGAAATGTTGTGATGGTCTGTCTCTTTCACTATTGGCTGTCTTTTCCTGCTCATTTATAGAGCATTGCATGACTTTCTGCAGTACAATACTGCTCAGTAATGCTTACAAGGGTCTGATCCTACTGTGTGATCCAGCACTACTTTTGTACGGACAGGGTTGGTTAGAAGTCATGAAGAAAAATTGGGACACTTGTTACAATTAGTAGCACCAAATTTCAAGGCTTGATCTGTCTTCATTAAACAGTTTTAAGTTAAAACTTGAACTTGTAGTGCTTGAACATGAATAATAAACTGAAAAATTGGGCTATTCTTTAACCAGTAGAGTATAAAATGAACAGGGGTCACTGTTTTCCATGACAACTTGTCACAACTGTAACGATGATATTTCTTGCAGATGATGAGGTAACAGTCGGGAAGTTCTACGCCACCTTCCTCATCCAGGAATATTTCCGCAAGTTTAAGAAGAGGAAAGAACAAGGGCTGGTGGCCAAGGTGCCCCCCAAAACTGCCCTCTCTCTGCAGGTAAACAAAGACAGATGTTATGTAGCCTTCAGTGTATTTTTAGACATCTGCTGAATTCTCAGGACACTGTGAATCATGAAATGCAAGAATGATCTAGAAATGTGAGCAGGGGGGAAGTACATTTATATCATGTGAGTACAGACTACAGATTAACACACTGGTCAGTGTGTTACTCCATGATCAGCAGAGCACTACAGGCTGTTTTTCTTTATGCGTAGGCGGGCCTGCGGACATTGCACGACATAGGTCCAGAGATTAGGAGGGCAATCTCCGGAGACCTGACCGTGGAGGAGGAGATGGACAAAGGCCTGAAGGAGCCCGTATCAGCTGCATCCGAGGATGATATCTTCAGGGTAAAGGTCGGATACACACACTTTCACTCAGTCTCCAGAGAGAGAGAAAGCAAGAGAGAGAGAGATGATCGGCACCCAGCTTGATGCCACATTATTGCTCCATGGACACACACGGACATGCCTGCATGTGCTCAGTTTCAACTAAGCATTGTCCACCAACATTACTTGACTACCAACTTCTGAACACAGCCAATCAGATTTTTAGTGGTGTATCAATCCAAAGCGTAGCTGTATATTGGAAAATATGATCAAATTGTTTTGAAAGCGTCTGAGCACAGTAAATGAAAGCTTGTGTCACAGAATTTACTGAAAAAAAATACATGAGATAGACTTTGTTCAAGGGTGAGTTATGCATGGTATCAGCCTCCATTGTCATATCATTGCTGTATTCATTTCCTCTGCTATATTTGGTTATTTTTATGTGAATCACAAAGCATTTAAAACATTTTTCTCTGTATTGACCCTCTGATTCCCAAGCAATTTCTGGTTGTTTCTTTCTCCAGCCACATTTTTTACTCACTGTGGTCTCATTTATCTCAAATATGAAGTCCTACACCTTTACGGCTTCAGGAGAACCACGGCCAAAGCCAAAAGTAACTCAACAATATCTCAGCAGTGGCTCTGAGCTGAAATTTTATGCCTGCACGACAAAACCATGAGATGCAAAATTGAAAGGATGATGTAGGCCCGATTACAGGGTTTATATCCATCAATCAGGGCTTGATGAAAGCATTGAGAAGTACAAAAGTATTTTGATGTTTTATCGAATTAAGCTAAAGAAATGGTTTATTTTCATGTAAGACATGTAGCTGACGCCATATCTGATACTTTCAAGTAGCAAAGGAAACTTGAGAATCTGACAACTTCACTAGTTTTTAGATTAGACAAATAGTTTGCAAATGCCAGTCATTTGAGAATAAGTGTTCTTTTCCTCTGGATGGCAGGTTTGGGATTCAGAGGGTAAAAAAGTAAAACTGAACCACTTTACAATGCCAGTTATTAAAATCTTTACGATGGTCACTATGTGTATTGAATACATGTAGAATTAAGAGGCCAAAACTGTGGTGCCTGTTTCATTCAGTCTCATCAGTGTTCTGCTCTCATACCAAATTTTTCATTTGATTAAAGAGAAGCTCAGATTCGGGAGTATAACACAAGTCTCTTGAAAAACAAGCTTTGCATTCTCATCTTGGCTGAGTAAGGCTTTGTTGCTGCTAGCAGTGAGTGTGATGTAGTAAATATAAAAAAGTATATTTTACCTGTTTCTATCCCTTTGTCTATCCTTTTTTCCACTCTTCTCTCTCCCTCCCTAAAACTCTGTCTTAGTCTCTGTCATCATTTCCTTTTTGCTACTCTTTAACAGTTCTCTTTTCAACCCACAGCGTACAGGTGGCTTGTTCAGCAACCATGTCAACTACTACAACCAAACCGATGGCCGGGCTTCATTCCCACAGTCCTTCACTACCCAGCGTCCCTTGCACATCAGTCAGAAAGGCTCTCCTAACGAAGGCGAGAGCCCATCCCACGAGAAGCTCATGGACTCCACCACTTTCACCCCTTCCTCTTACTCTTCATCGGGCTCCAACGCCAACATAAATAACGCCAACAACACTGGCATGGCTGGAGTGGTGACCCAGGGAGTCAGTCGATTCCCGAGCCCGTCCATTAGCACTGTGGATGGACACACGGGCCAGCCGCTCACCCCCATCCTGCTGCCAAGATCTGCATGGTGCTTTCCTCCAAAGAGGTGAGTGTGGGCCAGCAGCGAATTGCATCAGCGTCTTATCAAGTGTCTGTCTCTTTCATTTTCATTAGTACGGACTCAAACATTTCTTCTTCCTCCTTCACTCTCCTTCTCCTCTCTCCTGTCTCTCCCTGTCTTTTGTATCTGATGCCAAGCAGGACGTGTTTTTATGACACCCTCATGCGGTATGTTGCCAGGGGACAGAGAGAGAGTGTGTGCGTGTGTGCGTGTGCGTGCGTGTGTGTGTGATTGATGTGTTACTCCCCAAGACCTGAGGTTTAATGATGTTATATAAATTGCTTTCAGGGTGCTACAGTAAGGCTTGTTGCTATGCACATAATGCTTTTGTTGCTATAGCAAAAGCCACAATGCTGGCAAATAAAAAATCTGCTCCTGAAGCAGAGATGGACAGTTTGGTGCGTCATGGCCAAACCTTTCCTATCAAAGGCTCTAATTGCTTCTGTTCCCTGCTGTTTTTATTGTATTTTATGGCAGATCTGGGTTAGACACAACCACTGCTGTGTGGAAATGGGGCTCTTCCTCATCTTTACTGCTAACTGTTGGAGATTGGTTCACATTTTGGCACTCGTGGTCACAAAGTTGAAGTCAGTATAGAGGCAGAAGTCCAACGTTTGTCTGATGCTCTCTCAACTTTTGGATTATCTGCCCAACAACAAAATCCAGAGCCAGATATCTGTCACTGGCAAGGGAGTCATGGCATAGTGACATTAGGTTATTTACAATCTTGTTGCTGTAGAGCTCCATTATCTAGTTAACTGAGATTTTTTCATTCGGAAAGTGAGGATGAACTTCTTAGGTTAGCCTTGGAAAAGTTGAAAACACTCTTTTTGGATGTATTTTTAAATTTAATTTACATCCCATAGACTTAGAAGAATGTATGCAGCCAACAATATTTAAACTAAAAGCACAGCAAGCACAAGCTTTTATGTAACCCTTCAAAAAGACATGGAAGCTGGTGGTGCTAGCTCTGCAAACTTTAGTCCAGTTTTGTCACTTTTTTTATTCTGGGGCAGGAAAAAAAATACTCAAAAAAAGCTTTTTGGAGATCTCAGATGTTATATAGATACATAAAGTAATGGTCCCAACTTTTAAAACAGCCCTATTCTTTAAATGCAATTGAAATTGAAGTAGCTCAAGTCTAGAAAATGAGCTGAAATTGTACAAAGGTTAAAGGAAACTCAGGAGAGGTCAAAGCAAAAGTTTAGGTTACCAAAACTTGTCAAGATTGTGTAAATGTAGGTTACATATATATGTATCAGGGGTGGAGCATTTATGTATGATACTACACGCTGCATTGAAGCAACAAGACCTTTAATCCATAAATCAATGACTCTCTCTGTGATGTAATGAAATTATTACACTTACAGGAGAAAAACACTTTGTCTGTCTTATAATGTCATAACTGACAAAACTGGCAAAGAGTTGTGCTTTCCAGTCAGACCAATTATCATATTTTGGGATTTGTTCAGGCTCTCATAGGCCCCGTTCAGCAAATCATTGTGATGTCTTGCAGACTCCATGGTCCCGTCTTTTGTGTCTCTTACCGTCAGATTAATTTTTGATTTAAACAGCTAAGAAATGACTCTCTTGGTGACATCTCTACTATGGAGTATGCTTTGGTTATTCAGAGTTATTGGAGGATAAACAAGAACACATAGCAGCTTTTCTCTGACTTTTCTGGAGTGGTGCTGACTTGCAGTGGGGGCATGAAATATGGGCCCATGTAACCCCTCGCAGCATTCAGGCTTTGACTTGTGGAGCTGTGTTCTACTTTTCTGCTATAATGAATTCATCTCATATCGCTAGCTTGGTTATGTGTAGAGTCCACTAAACAAGACTGATTTAAAGATTGGTGATTAGACAGAAAAGTTAGACTCAAACCTGTTTCTTTGATGCATTATGAAGTGGTCAGGCTTTTTTAAACCATATTCTGCTCTAACCCAGAGTTTGCTGTGGAGTCTTTATATAGCTATGAACTAAAGCGACATCTTGACATTTAGAGATATGACTTTTCTCCAGCAGTTTTTTTTTCCTGAGGAATAAAAATCACTGGCTTTATTTTGGAGCTTTGGTCATCGAAAACAAAAGATCATGCTACCTTGTGAATCTCAGATGTGACTTGAAACACCTTAAACAGGTGGTTCTGTGCTGGGTTTACTTATTTCATGTCTTTACGAGCGATGAGAAGTAAATATCATTCTTTAAATGTCAAGAGGTCTTCTCAAAGCTTAAGTCTGGAGTATGAAGCAGGTGAAGAGTGATAAGGTGATGAGACATCTTTGAAATTCAAAGGAAACACCACTTAATACAGATTGAATGCAGACTTTAATCAAGCTTGTCTTTTGAGCAAAATACTTAAGCAAGAGTTCAGCGTCCAGGAAAAAGGTTTGTCAGAGAAAGTTTAACTCTTTTCATGATAATTTTGGTAAGAAAGTATTGTTGGTTTAATGCAGGCATTGGATGTCCTCTATTCTAAATTCAGAGAAGTATTTAAATAATATATATTTCATGTCCAAAAAGATTTTCAAGTATCAGCTCACAACATCAGCTGTTAAAGACATTATGCTCAAGTCTTTGTTTCTCAAAGATGTCTGCACCTCACTTGTGCTATCGTTCCTCATATTCCAGATGTTCGCCCTTTATGCTTTTTAACATTTTGCTTTGACAAATTAGCTCCTACCTGCTCCTCCTCGTTCTTTTCCTCAACCCTTTATCCTCTCGTCCTCCTCCTCCTCTTTCTTTTCCCACACGCCATAGCTAAGCCTCAGTAGGCTCGTAAGTCTCTCATCCGGAGCTCCTCCCTGAGTATTTTGCTAATCAGCTGCTTCTCTGTGTGTGTACGCATGTGTGTTTGTGTTTACATCCGTCTACCTATTTGTCTACCTGTTTTTCTGTGTGTGGTCTGTGTTTATGTTCATTTTCTTTGTCTGTTTGGCTGGTTTGTGTGCTTGTTTGTTTGTATGTTTGTAGCTCTGACTCAAGTGACAGCCGTCTGCCAATCATCCAAAGAGGTGAAGGTTCCACAGAGGAGACGTATGATGAGACCTACGCTGACGACAGGGAGTACCACGAGGACGACCACTCACTCTCCTCTGACATGTACAGCTGAAGCAGACATACACACCCAACAACAAGTTCCCTCTGTAGTCCTGTGTCCCTTTGTTGACCCCTCTTATGTGTCTGTGTGCGCTTTTTAGGCTGGTGTATAATGATGAAACATGCAAGCAGTTGACTCCCATGGAAGGAGGAGGGGAGGCAGAAGACAGGAGGAGAAGTGGAGGGTGGCAGTCTCCAAGAAGAGTCTTCCTCTGTCCCACTTCTCTTGGTGAGAAAATGCATGTAAAAAGACAATTAATCAGCCATGAGTATGGACTCTCTCATTCTGACATTGTGTCTTTCAGGGCGGAGGTCGTCCTTCCATCTAGAGTGTCTCAGGAGACAGTCAAGGCCAGATGTCTCCCAAAAGACAGCTGTGCCTCTACACTTAGTACATCATCAGGTAGAAGACTTAAAGAAAGTTAACAACCATATTCTCACACTTGAACAGAAAGAAGCAGAGGATGCAGTCAGTGAAGTTGAACTCCCACCTTGTTCTGCATACATTTTCCCGCCTCCCTGCTCCTCTCTTCACTCTCCCTCTGCTCTCTCCTCCTCCAGGCTCTGGCAGTCGCAGGGCTGAGTCCTCTACTAAGAAGGAGTCACTCTCCTACCCTCTTCAGTCGGCTGTGCTCCACGCCTCCAGCCAGTCCCACAGGTATTCTCATTCTGCATCCTATGCACACATGCAATTTAAAGCAAGTTTCTTGATAAACTTCCTCACCAAGTACCACTGAAGTTTAATTTGATGGAGCAAATGCTGCCCAATGAATCCAGAAAAAAAATCAGTTTCTGATGGAGATGCACATTTCAGCATCTCATCAAACTCTTGTTGAGGTTGGTTCGTTCACTGATGTTTCCCTCTTCTTCTGTTGTTTTTCCAGCCCAGGGTGGGGATGCCTCCTACCAGCGGGTGCCCTCTCTGAGGCTAGAGGGCTCAAACTCACATGAAAAGCTCAACACCAGCTTGCCCTCTGTGAATTGTGGGCCCTGGTAAGACCAAATACTTCTGAAGGAGAACAGTTCCAGTCATAGTATCAACATGGTACTTGTGCACTCCTGATCAAAATCAGAGGACCAGCTGAAAAACTACACAAATTCATATTTTGCATTTTCATATCTTAAAAAGGCCCTAGGTAGAGTTTCAAAATGCCATAAAAAGGAGAAATGTGAGTGACACAGAAAAGAACTGAGTAAGCATTTTATTGAAAACTACAGAAGCCCTTAAAGGCCATTATTTTCTACAATCAATTTTCTCCTTTTTCTCAAGGTAATGGGTCAATTTTAGCTGTTTTCTTGAGACAACTTATTTTTCTGGTAATCTTGAGAAAAAAAAGCTTGATTTGTTAAGATAACAGGATAATTTCTTAGACCACCTATTCTTCACTTCAACTGCGGTCACCCCATTCATTCTTTTGGATAAAAGCATTTACACTAACTGCTTTAAATCCCTGCTGCACATGTACACCAAGTGTTGGCCACGTCTGTGACGTGTTTAGTGGCACCATGAAAATTCAACTTCTCTTGATAGATGACTAAAACTATGAATCCCTGAACAGAGATCAAATCTTTTCTGTCTTCATGGTCCCTATTAATTTTTAAGTACATTAAAATACATTGTAAATTTAATGTTGCACTGAATTTCAGACAGTGTAACTGCAGCATTTTTAATTTATGTTTTACAGATATTGTTACCAAGGTGACATTGTGCTTCCATACATCCTCTTGTAAATTTTCTCATTAAGAAATTAGTTGTCAAAAAATAGTTTTGTTTCAGCTGTGGTCTAAACTTTTGTTTCAGTTAAAGTGCCATTAGCGATAAAATGCCTCGAATGATCCAACTGTGCAAATTGCAAACTAATATAATTTTTGAACAGGTCTTAAGATTTTGATCAGGATTGTGCTTTAGATACAGTTTTTCTAAATGTAAAATATTATTTTTCCCCAAAGGTATAGTGACAGTAATGGGAACAGCCGGGTGCCCAGTCCGAGCCCTGCCTCTGGTGTGTCAGTGCCCCATCAACGACCACCACGGCCGGTGTCGCTCACGGTGCCCTCACTGCTAGGGAAAGACCCCAGCTCACTGTGTCACGGCAGTGCAGGCAGTCTTGTAGAGGCGGTGAGTGAGTGTGACTGAGGGATGGACTGAAAACCTAAACTCCAAACATTGCTTTCCAAACCAAAAATTGCAGCCTTAGACCCCCAAATTATGTTCAGATACGGTTATCTGATGTGTAGGTCAAATTTTATCATTATTCTTCTGTGACCTGTGACAGAAGGTCCCTAGTGGATGCTGGGGCATTCTTATTCAAAAGAAGCAATTTATGATGGTATCTCTGGGTCAGGAAATTGTCATTTGCACTACTTAATAAACCAAACTAGAGTCCAGGAAGTTAATCAGTGGATTAAATCAAGCTTAGAGAATTCTTACTTTAGAGTGTGACAATCCATCTCTTCTACTCTTTAAAGTTTTTCCTCTCCAACACCCTCCCTCTCTGATCTCTGTCCCCCACACTTTTTCCTCTCAAGGTGTTGATATCAGAAGGTTTGGGTCATTTTGCCCAGGACCCATCTTTCATCGAGGCAACCAAAGCCGAGTTGGCAGATGCCTGCGACATGACCATTGAGGAAATGGAGCACGCAGCCAACAACATCCTCAACGGCAACACCGCCACAACTGCTGCATCAAGCACCTCCTCCACCTCCCAGCACAGCCCTAACGGCACCCTCCTCCCCTTCCCCACGGCAGCAGCAGCAGCAGCAGCAGCAGCTACGCACAGGGACCGAGCTGCCAGTGATGGTGGAGGAGAGGCAGCAGGAAGCAGGGGCTCTGTTCACGAGCCGTCTTCGGTAGAGGAGCGGCAGGAACTACTGGCAGGGGTGAGGGGACAAGAGGAGGAGGAGGAGGAGACAGGAGGGACAGAAGAGGGTCACCACAGAGGCTCAG
>RPOG01008594.1:0-13870 GCA_008086565.1 Thalassoma bifasciatum | reverse complement strand
AAAGATCCCACTGTTAAAGCCACAGGATTCACAGCTTTTTCTATCCATTCATTCATTGTCAAACTCTTTTTTCTAGCACAATGCATCATCCAATCAGCAACCGAGAAGAACCCAAGAAGAAGAAGAAGCCAAAGATATTGGACAGATTATCCAACATCCCCATTAACAGATCTGACAAAAAGTGCCTCGGCAGGGGGGGACGTCTATTTTCCTCTTTAAACTCCATGATCAGGTCCCCAGACTCTAACAACAGAGGCCGGTTCTTCAGTGGGAAACATTTCCGTTATAAAGCCGACATCAGAAGTCCCCCCAAGTCATCAGGGCAGAGTACTGCAAGCCTGACAACACCTGCACAGGTGAGAATTGACTGTGTGCAATGTATTCAAACATCAGTGATATTTAATCTACAATACTGCTACTACTACTACTACTACTACTACTACTACTACTACTACTACTACTACTACTACCACTAATAATAATAATAATAATAATAATAATAATAATGTTAAGTTATACAGCACTTCTCAGTACAGATGTAACAAAGTGTCTCACATGTGGCATTAAAACAAATAGAAATGAACAGAAAATCAAAAAGAAGAAGTGGCCATGTAAGAAAAAAAGTATGAAATTTTGCATAAAAAGAAACACAATGACAAAATTATAACTTTAATGTGAAAATAAATCTTGATCACTGAAACAAACCCAGGGCCTGACAGTGGAGGTCTTGATGCTGTTCGACCACAAGAACTGAAGTCTAAATTTATTTCTGGTGTTTAAAATGTACCCTTTGATTGATTTTGTTTAAACAGCAAAGACTGAAATCCACAAAAGCATTTGTCTTATTTTAAGTTTAAAAAAAATCCTTTTTAAGCTCAGTATGAGCCATGTTTACCAGACCAGTCCAGAGAAATGTCTTATTTCCAAGTTATTCAAAGACAAATATGATGTCTGAATGGCTTGTAACGAGGGAAAAAATATCTGTCAATGAGGTTAGAAAAAGTTTCTTGTATTAAGACATAATTCTAATTTCAAGAAAATTGACAGGCAATTTTTACCCCACTGGCAGACCTTTTTAACTTGTTACAAGCAATTCGGACATCATTTTTGTCCTTAAATAATTTGTAATGAGACATGCATCTGAACTGGAAAAGTGAATGTGGATCATATTGAGTCTAAAAAGACATTTTCTTCTAAATGAAACATAAACACTTGCTTAGATTTAAATTTTTTGCAGTTTAAGAGCTCCTAAACAATGAACTTCTTTGAGCCTGATAGTGTGAATGTTTCTGTCAGCTCCACTTGAAATGAATGAAAAAGGAGTAAACACAGAGGTAGTCCTTGGGAATGCATCCTGCTTAGCATGTTTTCATATGTATGTCAAAATCTCCTCATTAGATGACTATTTATCATCTAAAGTCAAGAGAAGGATGCATTCAGGTGAAAGTGTTTTTTCAGTGAGGTCTTTCCTTAAGCTTTAACGTGTTTCTTTGTGCTTATCTGTCAAGCATTCATCCAAAAGTGATAAGAAGTTTTCTCTGAAACAGCTCCTTCTGGTGTCTCAGTCAGTCCATGGTCTGTAACTTTGATGAGACAAAAAGATTTTAGTGACAAAGATAGAAGAAAGAGGGAACAGGAGCTCAGTGTGTCAGTCTAAACCTATAAAACTAAGAGCTGGTCTGGGCCTGATCTGGCTCTAACTTTAAGCTTAAGTTTGAAGTCTACTCTTTAAATGGATAGAGTGTCTGCCTCCTGGACCCTGACTGGTAGGAGAAGAGCCTGACCCCTATGTTAACCAACTCCACATGTATCTCTCAACCACTGAGATATCATGACTTCTCTTTTCAGTCTGCTGTTATTTCTCTGACGTCATCATCTTTGGTTCCTCTGACAGGCTTTAATAGAGCAGGACATCACTATGGCCAAGTCCCTCTACCGCGGTGCTTATGTTGGAAATGAGAGTCGCACCATCAAGTTCCAAGTCAGTGGTGAGTTAAAAACACAGAATCCAGCCAACAAGTCGACCGCCATGTTTAAAATGAGGCTCTTTTCACATTTGATTGACAAGCTGTAGTTGAAAGGCTTACCTAAGCAACAGGGTATCTAAAAATGGAAAATGAAGACTCGCCAGATGCATCTTTAGTCCAGCTCCACTTTGTTGAGAGACATCAAGTTACACCTGCGCCTCCCACTCCATTGATGTGCCTTGTCGCTCAAGGTGGGCTGTAAAACCTTAAATCTGTGGACTCGCGGCCTGGCTCCTCACATAATGTCAGCATGTTGCTGTTGTTGTCAAGCTAAACACAATCTGGTTTTGACGCTTTCTGTTTTATTTGGAAAGTAAGTGGATGTTCATTTTAGATAGTTTCCATGCAGGACTTCTTGTCCCACTTCATCTGCTCTTCTCAACAAAAAACAAAACAAAAAAAAACAAAACAAAAAAAAGCGATGGTGGCATATCTGCCGGGACCTGCCAGGTCCTGGAGTTGCATGCTGTATTTGAGCTGTGACTGGTTATTGTCATCCCCAGCAAAATTGAACACATTGGAAAAGTGACAGGGTGACTCCAGTGAGTCTACGAGCCAATCATGGGGCTTAAGATCGATCCATCACCTGCTCACAGCAGAAGATAATCTGGGCAGAACGATGAGGGCCAAATTGGGGTCAAGTTGTTCCAAAAATGTATTTTGAGCCGGGCTTTAATTAATCACATGTAATTTTGTCCCTTTTGGCACACCATAGTTAAGCCACTGCAACGTATTCTTGCTTCCCAATTCTTTCTTTTAAACGTCACCTTTCATTTCTTTGTGCAAACTTATCCCTTTACCTGTTAACTCTTGATTCATTTACTGAAAGCCGCCCTGCAGATGAACTCATATGTCTGTTTTCTCAACTTCTCACAGGACAATTTGTTGTGAAAGTGTTTGTCCAAACTGCGCTGAGGTTCGGCTGTGCCTTCCGGAACTGCCAGGGAGGAAGTTTGGTGATGGGAGTGAATAGCAACGGCATTGTGACCGGGTTGAAAGTCTGCCACAAAACAGAGGACCAGGCCCGGAAGCTGGTGGATAGTGCAATGCTTCGGATGAAGCCGCCTCTCTTTCCTTTCGACTACAGCCTGAGATTCCTGCCTGTGTTGGTGTCTGGGCAGCCAAAGAAAGAACTCAAAGTCATGTGCCTCACTTTTAAAGCTCCTTCAGCTTCGGCAGAGCCTGTTCTCTACAGCATAAACACAGGAGAGGTGTATATTAAGCGGGAAGCCAGTGTGCAGGGGCCCCTGAGCTTATTTCTCATCATCGAGTGGTACAGAAAGGTGAGACCCTTTGCACTAACATTAGGGTGACCAAACATCCTCTCTCCCTAGGAGATGTCCTCTTACTTAGTCATAAAATTAGGTCTGTGGGGAATATTTTAAAATTACCCAAAATGTCCCGATTTTTCTCAGCTTGAGGTGAAAAAAAAAGTTAAAGTAAAAGCACTTTTACAGATGAACTGAAGATATATGGTAGCTCTTTTTGTCCTGGTCGTGACCTTAGACTATTTATAGAGTGGATGTGTGAGACCAGGTCAAAATTTTTTAGATAAAAGGTCAAAGTGATGAGATGAAAAGTTCAGTATTTGTGAGAATAGTCAACATTTTGAGATAAAAGCCACAATTATGAAATGAAGTCAAAAATCAGAGATAAAAAAAAAAATCAAAATTAAGATTTCAAAAAAATCATTGGATGAAAAGTCAAAACTATGAGATGAAAAGTTAAAATTATGGGGCACCAACGTAAAAAAATTCGAGATAAAAGGTTTGAATTAAGGTTTAAAAATCCCAACAAAGCCATTTTCCCATTTTATTATTTAACTGGTGAAGATAAGCTTTTTTTTTTTTTTTTTTTTTTTTTTTTTTTTTTTTTTTTTTACATAATTATGTTAAGATCATGGGAAATGCTAACTTAAAAAAGGGTATTTTAAATAAATGTATGGGTTATGGAGATTTTTTTTGCCATATTTTAGTCTTTTGTCACCCTAACTAACATACTTTTTGCATTCCAGAAGTTTCCCTATTGGATGAATTACCGCCTATGTAAGGTCCTGTCCAGAGGCCCGCCCTTTGAGGACCACAGAAGCTTGCTGGAACAGATTATGGCATTTCAGAATTACCATCTGCCCTCTGTAGAGTCAGACGACGAAAATTCAGAGGCTTCCTGCAAGTCAAGAGCCATCAGGTGACCTTTTCTAAATCCAGAGAGGAACCCAGATACCAGGCAGGAGGACTGGGCTATAACACCGATTAAAAAAGATTTATCTCCCATGATGACACTTCTTTTCAATGAAATAGTCTCATATATAATGAACTATATGTGTACTGTATCATCCTACGGGATTACCATCTTAAACAGCTGTTTTAGCAAGGAATAATTCTAAGTGCAGTGCATAAGCATTCACTGCACTTCACTTTTTCTACATTTTACAAATTTATTAAAAATAAAAAACCAAGATCACATTTACAAAAGTATTCACAGCCTTTGCTCAATACCTCGTTGATGCACCTTTAATGCACAGTCATTTTCAGATCCCTTCAGAGATGCTTGATCAGATTTAAGTCTGGGCTCTAGTCGGGCCCTTCAAGGACGTTCACAGAGTTGTCCTGAAGCCTCTTCTTTGACATCTTGGCACTTGAAGTCAAACATAAATAAGAAAAATGTCTCAGCTTTGACACAGTTGCTGTATCTCCTCCTCTGGGTGAAGTGACTTTGTCGAGATCAGCAGCTTAGAAACACTCTTATCAGCTTTTTTGTTGTGTGTTTTCTCTGTTTTATACATCTAAACATCATAGTTATTAGGGTTCTTTGTTTGCAAATTGGTATTAATGTGTAAAATGGTTCATTTCGCTAACAAAAGTGGATAAATGCAGACAGGAAGCTTGTTTCATTTAATCTGACTGGGTCTAATTGCAATGTATTCCAACATCCAGCAAGTGGTGACAGAGCGCAAGCTGAGTTTCTTCTACTGCCCACCAATTTCTGTTAAGTAGGCACTGCTATTGATCAGTGGCACTAAAGGGTGGGCACTGTCCCCTTATCCACAGCAGTGGAGCTAGAATAGAAAAACTGATGTATTTTTGACATTTATTGAGTAATCCAAACAAAGAAAGTATAGAAAACCACTGCATGCCCTTTTGACAAAGACTTAATTTTCCGAAAGAGGTAGCTTTCTGAATAACAATATTAATAATAGGAAAAAAAAATACACGTTTCTTTGGCTTTAATTTCAAAGATAATGGGAAAAATGTAATAACTACTCACTGTGTATTAGTTTTATTACTACTATACTTTTTTATAGTTATTTTAC
Source organism: Thalassoma bifasciatum (assembly GCA_008086565.1). Taxonomy (NCBI): domain Eukaryota; kingdom Metazoa; phylum Chordata; class Actinopteri; order Labriformes; family Labridae; genus Thalassoma; species Thalassoma bifasciatum. The sequence goes on along the minus strand of RPOG01008594.1, from coordinate 8,530 downwards.
ACTAAGAATAAAAAAACTGAGTAAAAAAGGATGTGAGTGGTGATGGCCTTACAACCCACCAGAGGGCATGCAAGATGTATTTTACCTGAACAGAATAAGAAAGAAACTGGAAAAAGCAGTAAATGCAAAATTAATATACAGTCATTAATGATTCTGCCGGGCTGTCACCACAAATGAAACAAGACTGATCAGCACAAAATCTGGGAGCAAAGTAACCTCAAAGAAAATGGAATGATTTTTTCATGAGTTACCTCCAGACATGATTAGACATGACTGTCACAAAATGAATACATATGACTGAGGGTTTTTTATTTGGCTCTAGAATTTAAAAAAATAAAAATAAATAAAAATAAAAAATAATAACAACAAAGTAATGTGTTTAGAGAAAAATAGGTGTTTGCATATGATAGTGAAACTTGTGTTTGTAACTTGTATCAACACATTTTTTTTCCCTTTTTTTTAGTGATCAGGTCATAAGACACCAGCTTGGGTGTGAGTGTTTGCAAATCTATTGACCAAAGGTCTTCAGGGATCTGATCTAAACTCTTAGATGTCAGATACAAACTCTTTCCTTAAGGTTCTGAATAAGAAATTCTAGCCAGGATTTCATTTTTCCTCAATTTAAGATGTTATTTTTCTCTTCATCAAGTTGTGCTCTACTTCTTGTTCTTGGGTAAAGGTTCTCAACAGCCCCCTCGTGTGGTAAATCTCAGTCTTAAAAGAAAAGCAGGCAGGGCTGATGGGTGTAAAATCTGAATACAAATGTCTTAATACTTTTATTTTATCGTCTATGGGTACTACTGGCACAATTAATCCCATTGCTCTTACTTGTGCAAAGCCTTACTCATCCAAGACTGAAAGCGTCCCACATGGGCCTGGGTTTGATTGAAAAACAGAGCTTTGAAGGTCTCCAGCTTATCAATGACTTCTCCTCACAACGCCTCCTGCTGGCCATCATGGTTCTGTGCAGCCATCTCAAAAAGTTGTAGTTTTAGGCAATGGAATTAAAAAGAGAGAAATAACTACAAATCCCTTATATTAAAGTATTTTACATACGAGTAATAGCTCAACTGATCAGCACAATGATATTTTGGGTTGACTATAAAAGCATGGTTTTATTTTTAGGGGAAAAAAGGAGACTCTTTAATGCGTTTCAAAAAGTGTTCATTTTATTGTCACAATCTTGACTATATAACGTTATCTTTTGTACAAATCTAACTTCAATTACAACAAACCTGGGCACATCAAACAAACAGCAAAGATATAAACTGCAGAAGTTATTTTCTGAAGAAACATGTTGATGAATTGAACTTTATCCACTTGCAGCCATTTCAAAGGGGTAGTACTGAGGGAAGTCATGGATCAGCTTCAGGGCTTCGTTATACAGGTCCATATCTGAAAGAGAAACAGACAAATGCTCTGTTAGTGTCCAAATGTAGAAGCTGCTGTGTTCATATCTCAATAAATGAAGACGTACCAAAAGTGAAGCCTCTGTCCTCTCGCAGCATGTTGTATGTTGAAGCCATGATCACTCCTTTGTTTGACACCATACCGATGATCTCCACCACTCCACAGAGCTCCTCCTCAAGCTGCAGAGGAGATCATGACTGAGTTCAAGAAATTCTTCCTTCTTCAGAAAAAAAATCAGCCTTGGAAATGTATAATTGCACTTTCAACACGCAGCATAACTGTGCAAACTCTGTACCATGAGGAGGCCCTGATCTGACTGTACTGAGTGTGTACTCTGCTCACTCTATCACAATAACACACACACACAATGATGATGATGCTCAACATTTTGGAACTGACAGCGCAAATCTAAAGAATGAAAGCTTCATATATTTTGTAGTCATTTGTGGAGTCTCTGCTCTGGAAGCAATGTTCTGCAGCCTTGGGTGGATCGTTCCAAAGTCAACTCCCAAATTTAAGGGTGTGTAAGTGTATTTTAGTTATTTATTTATTTTTCATTTTTTAAAATTTATTCTTAAATTATATCATGATTTGCTTGGTTGCTAATAGATTTAATTTCTTTTTTTTCTCATTCTCTCACAATCTTTTCCCTTCCCTCACCTAATATAATGTCACCATTTTATTATTTTTCATCATTTTGTGTTTTTTTATTTTGCCATCTGTACTATAACATTCATCACTTTCATCCCTCTGTGAAATAATTCTTGTCTTCTTCTTGATTTTCTACCATGTTAAAGCACCTTGTAAAGACTTGTTTTAAAAAGTGCTATAAAAATAAAGATATCATAATTATTGTTGTGAATGAGACTAAACAATGGAGGTGACTTTTTTTTAAGTGTGAAGAACTTGACTATTTTGTTTGGAAAACAAGCTCAAGAGATGCTTCCATCTTTCACTGTACAACGTAACTGTCCAGTTAAAACAAAAAGTGTTGAGCTCTGTGTGATTCATATTTTAAGCAAATATTATTTCACCAGTCTCATAATAAAGAAGCTGTTTTTTTTAATCAATCGTACAAACGCTGCCCTCTAGCGTCAGGTTAAACAATCACACTGTGGAGTAATAGTGAAGAAAACAAAAGATCAGTATCAGAAACCTCTGCAAACGATGTGATGTGTGTTAACAAAGACTCAATAGCATTTTCAGACAGGAGGTGCAGACAGGTATGACTGTATTTAACAAGTAACCAGTCACTTCCAGTTTGATTAGTGTATAAATCAGACAGCTCTTAGTCTGCGTTACTTACTGGTTCATTTAGTTCAACTGTTGCAGTTTTTCCGTCTCCATCCGACACGGTGAACGTTTTACCTGTGGGGTGGACCTGCAAATAAACATTTCATTGTTATCACATTTGAAGAGTGCTGAAGCTATAAACTTCTATTTGAGTGATGATTTTCTACACAAACACGAACCTTTTCGACTTTTCCAACAAAGCAGACCGGTTTGTTGATGTTTTGAGACAGCATAGAGCAGTTTATTCTCGGTTTTGGGACGTCCAGTATCGATGACATCTTGACAGTTTGCTGTTTTGGCGTTTCTGAGCTCTCTACAATGCGACAGCGCGGGAAATGCCTGGAGTCTTTGTTTTAATTTCAACCAGAGTCCGCGCGGGCGGAGTTAGCACAGATACATTCCAAACTGTTGCTAACTTCCACCAACGGGAAACCTCGGGGTTCAAACCGAACGCCTTTTGAGTTTCTACGACATATCCGCCGTGCGACCAAAATTCGCCCCCCTCAAACAAGTGATTGGTTCCGCTGCATCAACAGACAGATTAATTTGTCCTAAACAACTTTTCACAAATGGAGACTGATTTTTGTTCTCAGGACAACGAAAATATTCTGGTGTGTTCCTCTGTTTTTTTTTCTTTCTTTTTTTTCTTTCTTTTGTTTGGAGCATCCAACTTTTCTCCTTTAAAAGATATACTTGTATAACCCAGTCAATGGTCAACCAATAGAAAAGTAGGGGAATTTTTTATTTTTATTTTTTTTTTATCTAACTGCATTTTCACTCATTTTGGTGATAAACTATGAACAGTAAACAAGCTGTAAACTTTTATAAGCACGTGTCCAATTAACGGAAAGCAAAGGAATGAACATATTAAATTTGCTTTTGTTTCAAATCAAAATATAAGCTATTATTCAGCATTATTCAAGTAAGGTGCTGGATATTTCATTAAGATCTTGCAGACTATATTTAAACACTGCTGTGTATAAAAGCCAAAATTTGACACAGAATAGTTCTAAAAAAATGTGTTCTGCATTGTTTAAAAATAGTGTACATATTTTGACAATTCTTTTGGAATATCACAACTAAAGGCAAGATGTTTAAAAGAGTTATACTGACGAAAACACTGGAAACACCTGCAGGTATAAAAACTTTACACAACTTTAAAGTGGTAAGTGTCCTGCTTAAAAGGACGAAGTAATGATAATTTTAAAAAAAACAAAAACAAACAAACAAACAAAAAAACCTACGGCTTAAAAACAACTGTAGTTTTTTGCATGCACCTTTAAATCTTTTATTTACTGGCGTCTGGCAGAATAAAAAAATAAATGGTCTGGTTTTGAAAAACTGTTAATTTTGCCCAAGGTTCCTTGTCATTTATCTTTTTAAATAAACAAATCAGTATTAAAGGACTCACAACTAAAAGTACATGAGAAGAATTGAAACAAAACAAATTTTCTGTGGAGACATCTCTTTCTTTTTTTTCTTTTTTTTTGTCAAAACTCGTTACAGCCAGTGGAACTACGTGTCCCCTATAAGTTTCTACACGAGCACGGAGAAAGCGGAAACCAGTGACGTCAGGATCATAACACAATAACACGGATGATACAATTTGACGGAGAAAGTACAAACAGAAGATTAATGAGGTTACAGGGTAGAAGTTGTAGTTTATGAAGTTTAGAGAAACTAACCTTTGAAAATCTGAAAACAAACCGAATCACCTGAAACTAACTAGTTTAGTTGTCGTGTTAGAAAAACCATGAACTGACTTCTTTGCTTTAGTCTGAACTTCATGACAAGGCACCACGACAGTAAGACTGACATCTCTTTTAATTCTTGTACGATAAATTCATGTTTTCAAGTCATAAAGTCACGATTCAAGGCGATGGTGCCCTGTCGTGTCATTAAGAGTGTAAGGGTTACAGAAAGTAATCATTCAACATCACTTAATAATCCAATTACATCATATCTGTTTAGTTGTTATTGCATAACTAACATGGCCAATATTGTGATTTATGTTGTATGTTCTTAACCTCAACCTCACCATTTCAAGCCTAAGTACAATAAATTGTGCTTGCCTACTGCTTAACTATGCTTGTAATTCTTTGTTTTAATATTAAACTGTCCGTCAGATGACTATGGTTACTATCTCACCTTTAATTTCTTCTACTTAGGGCAATAATCATGTTCAGTTTTCTGGGACTTCGTAAAGACTCAAAGAAGTCTACGACAGAGAAGGAAGTAGATGGAGGCTTCGTCATCATTGGTGAGAACAAACACAAACACAAGCCGTGCACAATGAGAGCCTGTCATAGGGATGATTTAACTCTTCATATCAACCAAAGATATGCTGATATAGATTTTTTTTAGGGCCAATACTGTTACCCATTTATTTCATCACTCTTAGCCAATGACCAATACAGATTTCCAATTTTCTTAGGCAAATATTTGGGGCTGATACTGCTTGTGCTCCCTTAACTAACATATTAATCATCACACTATGATAACAAATGTTATGTGCCTCACGTTTACAATAAGGACGAACTATATCATATAATAAAACATAATGTAAAAGAGATATAGAACATGTTGTAAACTTCTACTTCAGTTGCTTTACTCTGCAGTCTGCAAGAAGGGGAAGGAGCAAGGCATGGTCTGCACTGGTCTGTGATGTCTCTAAGCAACACAGAGCTGCCTGTGGATGCCTGTCTGCAAATCATGCCGATGGAAAATTATATTGGCAAATCTACCCACGAATCAGCCAACACCAAGACAAATTAAAAAAGCAAAAGTCAGCCCAATATATTACCTGGCTGATATTTCAATATATCCTTAATCTAGAGTACAACTTATATTTTTTGGTAGGGGGTCCTTATGTGACTAAGTTTGGTGTTTCATGAAGCCATTGCCTGAGCAAGAGCCGACTTTGGCTGACTTTTTTTCCAGATACGATGTTGTATTCTGAAATCCAGTAAAAATACACAGTTGCTGTCATAGCAGTGATGAAGACTGATAATAGCTGTCGTGGCTGGAGTCTGTCAGGTCCACAGCAGCAGGTTGTCTACAGCAATAGTCCAGAGGAACCTATTGGACGAGGGGGTTCAGAGACCCCCCTTAAGTTCCATGATCAGTAACTTTGATGATTCATATTTAAGGTCAGTAACAAGCAGTCAGAAGAGAGAGGGAGAGCAGCATCACCACTGAGAATTCCTGCTCTTTCTCATGACTGTGCAGCACTGACAGCACACAGATAACGGCCTTATTTACATAAAACCTGAGCACAATCAGCACCTGCAGGGTACTGTGCTACATTGCTGCAAAGTCCAAAATGACACCTGAAGCTCAGCTCGCTGTCTGAAACATGTCCAGTCACAGATTCATTTATTGCATCTTAATGTCCTTTCACTAACAAGTTTCACCCAAATATCACACAAACAGGGCATATACCTTGCTGGTCTATGGAGCTTAACTTGAAGCCGGTTTCATTTTCCAGCTTTGAGTCCTGCTGAAGGTTATACTCATAAGTTTTGTGCTGCATATGCTGGAGGACTCAGCCCGCCCTTATGCGCTGAAGAAACCAAGGCTTCATCTGTATTGTTGTTTAGGCTGTAAATAATCATAGCCTTGCTCATATGAAGTGTGACAGCACAGCCTCAGGTTTTATTATTTTTTCTTTTAACACTGTTTTACTAGATACATTCATAAGAAAACACTAGTAAACAAGATCAGATTATTTTTACTTTTGATTATTCATGCGACTCAATCTGAGCTGCTGTGTGAAAAAAAAACGTATAAACTTGCTTTTTTGCCTGTGTCTACAGTTACAGCAAATTCTTTGTACTCCTTTTTATCAGTATGATGAGTACGGTCTGTGAGGCACTCGATACAAAGTCATGTTTCCTTCAGGTTCTGGTCCAATAAGTGACCGTTGTAGTTAGGATAATAGTGAACTTGTTTCAAAGGTTAATATCAAATCATGTAACTTTTAGAGGAGAAAGCAGCTGATTGCAACAATGTAGATCATATAACAGTGATTAAGGTGAAATATGACCTCACTCAAGTTTGAAAACGAGAAATAAAAGCTCTAACAGACATCTCAGCTGTGGTCTTCTCAGTCCACAGCTCTGTCATTCAGCTCTGAGCCTCACATGCTGAAAGGAAAAAGGATGATAAGTAAGGAGGGAGGGGAAGTTTCAACTGTCATCCCTGTCTCATGATCGTGTCACACACATTTCACTACTTCCTCTGAGAGGATGACAATGTGTGAGAAAAACTGAAATTATTTTTTTTCCTTTCTTGAGGGCAAACTGACAAACTGTTTCCTATCTGCCGTCCAGAATGTACTTGTGGAGGTTACCTATTGAAGTTTAACTTGCATATGACGCTTCGGATACTTCTTTATATTAGAATTAATTTTGGGTAGCAAAGGAAGTCATAAACCAGGGCTTCCTATTTTATACCTGAGCAAAGAAAATGTAATTTTAATTTTATTATAGAATAAACCATGTGTTATCTTATCCTAAATTTTGCTGGGTCACCCTTTATCGTTAGCTGGAGGGAGAAAAAAAAAACCTTATCACGTCTTTGTCAACCGTGTGAGCAATGCAAATCTCTTGAACATTTCTGTCAAAGGTTACGTTACTAAAGGTGAATAATGGAACCTTTTTCTGGAGTGCTGCTGTTTACATTTCTATCCTCATTCGTCTGCTCTTCTCTGAGCTTTAATGTTGACTCAGCTTTAAACAGAAATGAGCCATGTCTCAGCTTTCTGGGTCATTGTTATTACTACTTCCTCTTGTGGTTGAGATAATTTTTAGAGACCAGCTCAGAAAGTCTCCATCCAGCTCTGCTGCTGTTGTCTGGATTGCAGGACAGGATCTTATATTTGAATACTCTGTTTCTCATCGTAATGACACCAGGCAGAGCTGAAATGTGTCTGACTTCTTTCCATGAACGTTGTGTGAACAGGTTGTCCCTGGTATCACTTTTGCTATTGAAACTGAATCATTGTTGTCTTTGGATTTTTACCACTTACCTGTATAAAACATGGACGTCATCTGTTATATCACCAGATTGATCTCTGGGGCCGTATTGGATATTCACCTTGCGTACAGTTTGCGCAGATAGTGGAATTAGGGATTCAAACCCAGGAGGTTTTTTTGAGCCAGGCTGTCAATAGGTTTTCTGGTGCTGTAAGAATTGTCTTTTTTTTTTTTTTTTTTTTAATTTGGTATGAATTTGGTTTCCAGTCTTTCTGCAGCCAGCCTCAATCAGATTCTCTATGAACAGCAACTTTTAGCACTTCTGCATAGGCTTACTTTTGTTGGATGTTACCCATTGATTTTGACCAATCAGAATCAAGAATGAGCTCAGTTGTAATTAAGAAAGTTGGGAAATAAGAACACCGAAAATATTTTTATGTAGCACTACATAAGAGCAAGATCTAACTTTTTTTCTTTTACTTTTAGTTTTGAATATTGGGAAAATCATTAGAATGACAATTAGATGAAGAAAAGTTAGAGCAGTTGGTGATAATAACTGGAATCTGTTCAGCTCTTCCCCTCTTTATCAAACAATCTGAACCATCAGGCTAAGATTTATCACCACGCCTGCTAAAGTAAAGTTTTCTTGGTTGTATAGCTGTTCTGTTGTTCTGTAATTGAAATTTGTAGAGTAAGCCTGAAATAGAAGGTATTTATAATTAGTTTCATCATTTATAGATGCCCAGCAGTGACTGTACGTTCTCCCGCTTTACGTCTAAGCCATCTGGTTTAACCTAAAAATACAACAATCAACAGGAATCAGGGGTCATCTTAAATTAAACTGTTTATTT
>RPOG01008593.1:0-13879 GCA_008086565.1 Thalassoma bifasciatum | reverse complement strand
GAGGGCATAAAAATCCAGAAACATGACTGTTTGAGTGTTAACAGCTCATTTACTCATCATTACAAGAGTTCTTCCAATCCATTGGTTTGTTACTGTACATACCGGTGCTGTTGTTTACGTAACTAATAAACCAAGAACGCAGGAGCAGCGTCATGATGGAGGAATGAAACCAGCCCTGCCTTCTTTCTCTCAGGTACACAAGCGTGTAGAGACAAGCGACATAAAAAAAGAGAGAGAGGAGCAAATCAAGAAAGGAAAGAGCGTAATGATACAGAGAGAGACCTGAGCGAACACGTCTGGAAATTTACAGCAGCTCATGAGAAAGACAGAGAGACAAAAAGAGGAGCAGTGGTGTTTATTTCTACCCTGACTTGACTTCAAAACCTCATCAACTCATCAACTTAAGGAAGGAGGTGAATTTGATGTAAGATTTGCCACAGACACATCAGCAGTGGTGGAAAGTACTGAAAATCTGTACTCAAGTACATGTATTGTTACATTGCTAAAATATTACTCAATCACAAGTAAAAGTTCTGGTGTTAGAAAAATACTCAACTAAAAGTACAGAGTATTCGTGAAAAAAACGGCTCAGATTATTAGTTACTTTTAACTGGTGATGTCACTGTCACCTCTCCAGATAGGGCTCTAAATTTTATGTTTTGCTTTACCAATAGTTAAAACACTAACAATCAATGATCATTAATACCTGATAAGATAGAAAGACCTTGTCTCAGGCAGACAAAAACTAAATTAGATGAGGTGCAGTTGCTGCCACGACTATTGATAGAATATCCATGAATACATTTTTAACTGGTTAAATTCTTAACACAAAATCAATTAGTGATCAATCATTAACATCCATTAACATTTTTTTGTTTTGTTTTTCATCCATATGTCCTGCTTTTCATTGGCTTGTTTGCTATCAAATCACCTTACTGGCTAAAAAAATGCAGATAGAAGGTCCAGATATTAATGAAAATTGTACTCAGTACTCAACTATGATTTTAAAAGTAACTAAGTAGATTACATGGCATAATGATTACTTAAGTACAAGTAAAAGTACAGAATTGAAAATCTACTCATAAAAGTACAAGTACCCCAAAAAACTACTTAATAACAGTAATCAGAGTATTTGTAATTAATTACTTCCACCCCTGCTCATCAGGAATGAAACTTTATCAATATTCATAACTTTTAACCCAACTGTGGTTGAATGGGGAGCTGTATTTTCCCAGAGTTCCTCCCTGATGTCAGACTTTGTCTCAGATACTTCTTCTCAGGATGTGAGCTGCCGCTCTGTTGAAACTTGCATCTGTTGTGTAAGTACAGACTGTTCAGGCTGCCAAACAAAACATAATCCACGATACTATCACAGAGAAGAACAGCGGTGATGAAACCGCTCTTAGGTGATCCAGTCTGAACCCCCCCATGTTGAAACCTGGATGTGCAGAAACACAGACACACCTAAACTCCCCAGACTGATTTCCCACTTTTACCCTCACACTTTGAAGGGTGTGTTTTCCACAGGTGCGTCTGCAGCACCGTACAGTAGATTTAGGGTTTAATTTGACTCATTTGCATGTGGATGAAGAAATAATTAACTAATCAGAAGCTGCAGAAAGTAGCAGCTTAGAGCAGCAAACAAACACAGGTCAGTGTTTTTCCAGCTCTAAAGGAAACACAGAACAGGAAGAGAGGAACGTGGATTGTTGCTGCCATCTCCAGAGAATCATTACATTTTCTACCAGCCCGGCCTCTTCCTGCTGAGACCAACAAAGAAGTTCCTACTTTAACTCAATCACAGAAATTTCCCTCCGCGGCAGAATCTGCAGGAAAAGTTGTGCGATGAACTTCACGTAGAGACAGGGTGTTTTTCTTCAGAGAACTTTACATATGGTGTTAAATGATACATGTGTGTATTTGTATTTGCAGAACAGTATTTGTTTTTGGAGAAAATAACAGTTATAGCAAATACATACATACATACATACATACATACATACATACATACATACATACGTACATGAGTTAGGTTTGAAGCCTGAATTCATGTAACAGACTCCTCTGCTGCCATCTGCTGGATGGTGGTGTGTATTACATTTGGGGTGCATTTTTTGTTGCCCCAGGAATCTGAAATCTCTTTTATGAACTAAGAAATCACAGTCAACACTACAACCACATATTGGACCACTTGAAGGAAAAGAACCTTTTTTTTAATAAAGTGGCAAAGTTGCTAGTTTAAAAGTGGCAAATTTGGGACATTATACATAGGCAAATTGGAAAGTTTAAAAGTTGCAAATTTTCTTGTTCTAAGTGGCTAATGTGTGAGTTTATCAAGTTGCCAAATTGCGAGGTCTCTCTCTCTCTAAGAGGCAGCAGTTTCCTGAAATACTTCAGTAACTTGGAGAAAGTCACCCTGACTCTGATCTTTCAGGTTTTCTGAAGTCACAGTTTCTCAGGTGTGATGTCAAACAGGTGTTTATTGTTACAGTTTAAGTTTTATTGGTTACACTTGGAAGATGTTTGACTTAACTGAACCTAATGTTGCAAAAAGTCTCCTGCAGGGCAAAATAAGGAAACAAACCTGCTTTTTCATTGAACCTCACTCCATGTAAGTTTTTACTCAGTGAGTGCAGAAGCTTCTGCATGTTTTTTTTAAAAAACAAAATTGCTGCCATCTTGTGGATCAGGACAGCATCATCTGCTCTCTTCCCCAAATTTTTGGTTTGTTTTTATTTGAGCATCTGATTTTAAAAGGTTTATAATTTTGTATGTATCTCAGGTTTAACCACTGGTTAAATTTCCCATTAATTGATGAGATATTAGTCTCCCTAAAACGTTGACTCATCAAGTGTTGGATGCATCAATTTTTAAATGTTTTAATGTTTCTAAAAATAATCATCCAAGTATATTTATGCCACAAAATGGAATGAAAATGACAGAAAATAGCCTCAAAGATTTTAAGTATCTGAATTTGAAAAATTCTTCAAAGAAAGAAAGTCCTCAAAAAGATACAGTGCTTTTTGAATTTGTTTTCTACTTTGAAAACACAAGAGTTCTACTTTGAAAATCCTGTCTCCTCAGGTGCAGGAATACCTGGACTCTTTCCGTCTGCCTCTGGAGACGCTGCAGAAAGTTTCTACTCAGCTGAAGAAGGACATGACCAAAGGTTTGGGGAAACACTCGCATCACAGAGCGCCGGTTAAGATGCTGCCCACGTTTGTCAGGGCCACACCTGATGGAACAGGTAAGAATCATTTTCAGCACACTCTGTCTCTAAAAAGTGGTTTTGCACCACTCAATGAACATGTTTCATGTCTCATATACAGTTGTGCTCATAAGTTTCCATCCTCTGGTGATTTTGTCCTGATAACATGAACACAAGTTGACACAAATGGGTTTGAAAGTCTTCTAAAGGTAACCATCCTCACCTGTGATCTATTAGCTTGTAATCAGTGTATGTGTATAAAAGCTCAGGCACTTGCATCCTTCATCCAGTGCTGCACTGACATTTCTGGATTCTGAGTCATGGGAAAAGAAAAAAAATGTCAAAGAACTGCAGGAAAAGATAATCCAGCTGTATAAAACAAGCAAGAATATAAAAAGATATCCAAAGAACTGAGGATGCCAATAAGCAGAGTTCAAACTCTATTTACAAAGTGGAAAATTAGGGATTCTGTTGAAACCAAACCACGGTCAGGTAGACCAACAAAAGTTTCAGCTGCAACTGCCAGAAAACTTGTTAGGGATGCAAAGAAAACCCACAAATAACTTCAGCTGAGATACAAGACTCTGAAAAAATGTGGTCTGGCTGTTTCAAGATGCACAATAAGGAGGCACTTGAAGAAAAATGGGCTGCTTGGTTGAGTTGCCAGAAGAAACAAAACAGCACTGAAAAAAGCCTCAAAACTTTCAGAACAAAGTCATTTGGAGTGATGAGACCAAACTTTAACTTTTTGTCCACAACCATAAACATTGTTCCATTTGGAGAGGAATCAACAAGACCTATGATGAAACGGCCACCATTCCTACTGTGAAACACGGAGGTGGATCACTGATGTTTTGGGGATGTGTGAGCTACAAAGGCTCAGGAAACTTGGTCCAAACTGATGAATGAAGGATAATGCAGCATGTTATCAGAAAATACTGGAGGAAAATTTACACTCATCAGCTCAGAAGCTGCACATGAGACGTACATGGACGTTCACACATGACAATGATCCAAAACACAAGGCCAAGTGGACCTGCAATTGGCTACAGCAGAATAAAGTGAAGGTTCTGGAGTGGCCATCTCAGTCTCCTGACCTCAGTATCATTGAGCCACTCTGGGGAGATCTCAAACCTGCAGTTCATGCAAGACGGACCAAGAATTTACAAGAACTGGAGGCTTTTTGCCAAGAAGAATGGTCAGTTTTACCATCTGAGAAAATAAAGACCCTAAGTAAATGTCTCCACCCAACCACTAACCATGAGTGACAGAAAAGTTTTTGTGTTATCATTCGTGAAGAAATCATAAATTCTGCCGGAATATGTAAACTTATGAGCAGAACAACTGTACTTGAATGTTTTTGATGTGAATTAATGTGTTGACATCTCAAATAACTTGTCCTTTGATATTCCTGCAGAAAAAGGTGACTTCCTTGCGTTGGATCTCGGTGGAACAAACTTTCGTGTTCTTCATGTTCGGGTGGTGGAGGAGGAGCAGAAGGTGCTGAAGATGGACAGTGAGATCTGTGCCATCACCAAGGAGATGATGCTGGGGACTGGAGAGCAGGTGACACACAGAAAACAGATTATTCCTTCACTCTTTCTTTAGACAGATGTGTTTGACAACCTTTAACCCTCTAAATTCAGCATGAACACTGTGAAACTAACCCTCTATCTTCTCTCTGTAGCTGTTTGATCACATTGCTGAATGTCTCAGTAAATTCCTCGACTCTCAGGATCTGAAGGGGAAAACTCTTCCTCTGGGCTTCACCTTCTCCTTCCCCTGTGAACAGAAAGAAATTGACAAGGTCTCACCCACAAATACACACATATATAAACATGTTCACCTGTTTTTTTTTTTTCTCCAGAGGGTTTCTCCTCTTTTGTGTGTTCAATAAACGAATTTTTCCCGCTCAGAGTATCCTGATTCGCTGGACCAAAGGCTTCAATTGCTCTGGAGTGGAAGGAGAAGACGTGGTGAAGCTCCTGAAGGATGCCATCCACAGGAGGGGGGTAAGTTTAGGGCTCAGGACTCATGTTTACAGGGTGGGTGGGTGGGGGGGGTTAGGCTCTTTCCTCTCTGAATAAATGCAGAAAAAACAGAAAAATAGCTCTAAAAAAAGATACATTTCTGCTGTCTTTCCACCTTTCTTTGGCTACCTTTCCCAAAACAAAAACAGAAGAGCTCATTTCTCTCTCTCTCTCTCTCTCTCTGTTTGCAGGACTTTAATATCGGCTCTGTTGCCATGGTAAACGACACAGTGGGCACCATGATGAGCTGCGGATACAGAGACCAGAGCTGCGAGATCGGCATGATCATCGGTAAGTGAAGTGCATTTAGGGATTAAAATTTAAAAATGAGTTCAGTAAAGACGCTGAGTCCTTTCTCCACTGCTGATCACAGGATTTAAGTCGCAATCTACAAGCTCTTGTTCCAATGAAGTTGGAATATTGTCTAAAACATAGATGAAAACAGATTAAAATAATTAATAAATCCTCTTCAACCTATATTCAATTGAATACACCACAAAGAAAAGATATTTAATGTTCAAACTGAAAGACTTCATTGGTTTTGTGCAAATATTTACCATACCATGACAGATGCTGCTTTTGAACTTTGCGCTGAGAACAATCCTGATTGTCCTTTTCCTCTTTGGCCCGGAGGACACCATGTCCATGATTTCCAAAAAGAGTTTAAATGTGGACTCATCAGACCACAACAGGCTTTTCCACTTTGCCTCAGTCCATCTCAGATGAGCTCGGGCCCAGAGAAGCCGGCGGCGTTTGTGTGTGTTGTTGATATCTGACTTTGTCTTTGCATGGTAGAGTTTGAACTGTCACTTGTAGATGTAGAGATGAACTGTGTTAACTGACAATGGTTTTCTGAAGTGTTCCTGAGCCCACATGCTAATATTCTTTACACAATGATGTGGGTTTTCAATGCAGCGCCGCCTGAGGGGTCAAAGGTCACGGCCATTCAGTGTTGGTTTTGGGCCATGCTGCTTTGAAGTTAGTAAAAATAAAGATAAAAGATTCACAAAATAACGTGTTTTATTTTTTATAGGTACGGGAACTAACGCCTGCTACATGGAGGAGATGAAGAACGTGAAGCGGGTGGAGGGTGAGGATGGACGGATGTGCATCAACACAGAGTGGGGGGGCTTTGGAGACGACGGCTCCCTCAAAGACATCCTGACGGAGTTTGACCAAGAAGTGGACAAGACGTCTATAAACCCCGGCGTCCACACGTACGTATGATTGAACAAATGAGGAGTAAATGAGAGTAAAAACACTCATTTCTGTGGATTAATCATCCCTTTTTCCCCTTTAGTTTTGAGAAGATGATCAGCGGCATGTATTTGGGAGAAATTGTGCGTCTGGTGCTGCTGAAGATGACAAAAGAGAAGCTGCTGTTTAAAGGACAAATATCAGACGCTCTGCAGACACCGGAGAAATTCGAGACCAAGTTCATCTCTGAGATTGAAGAGTAAGAGCCTGAACTCACACTACTTTAAGATTTTGTTAATATCTGGTCTTTTGCGTTGTTTTAACTCTGATGTGTCTCTGTTTTAGGCCAGAGAGCGGTTTGGAAAACACCCAGAAGATTCTCACAAAGCTGGGTCTGAAGTGGGACGAGGTCGACTCCCGCGTCGTGCGTCTGGTCTGCGACACCATCTCCTCTCGCTCGGCCCGTCTCTGCGGCACCGCCCTGGCAACCATCGCCAACCACATGAGAGTCTGTAGGGGGCTGGAAACCCTGAAGACCACTGTGGGGGTGGACGGGACGGTTTACAAGAAACATCCAAAGTAAGAAAGCAGAACCAGTTTTGAAAAGGATGAGAATTAAAACACCTGAAAGTGAAAGTGAAGATCCAACTGGATCAGTGTTTTTCAACCTTGGGGTCGGGACCCTTTGTGGGGCCACAAGGAATTCAAAAGGGGTCACCTGAAATGTCTTGTAATTGACAAAAAAGAATGACTGAACTAATGGCTCTTTTCCACGATACAATTCCAGCCCTACTCGACTCAGCTCTACATGGTTTGGTTACTTTTCCATTACCCGTCGGGTTTAAATGTCATGAAAAACCCGTCGCTGACTTATTCGTTTTCCTCTTGTACGTGATTCGTACAGAGTCAGAAAGTGAATTGGGATTTCCTTGTCTCTGAAGAAGTCCCTGTTACATTGAAATCAGCGTGAGAACCCCGTAGAATAAGCCAGACTGTAGACGCAGAGAGAGAGGAAAGCAAAAAAAGGCTGCAGGCGGCGAGAAAAAGCGAGAGGTACGACAGCTTCGGAGACAACATTCTCTGACCAATAAGTGGCCAGCAGTCCATCAACGTCACCTTTTAGTATCAGCTTAGCCCGCTTGGAACCAGAGCAGAGCAGGTACTAAAAACTGGCGTCTGACGTGTAGTACCGCGCCTGTGGAAACACAACACAAGCTGAGTAGAGGCGAGTAGAGTAGGGCTAAGACGGGTCAGTGGAAAAGGGCTGTAAGTATCTCTCCTCTGAAATTATAATCCCACACATAATCTTAAACAACTGTATTCTATACTTTCACTTAATGAAATGAGCATTAACGTCATTTATTTTTGTTTTTAAATTTCTCCACTCTTCTTTCACAGTTTCAGTGAAGAGCTCCAGAAAACGGTTCGCCTCATCGCTCCGAGCTGCACCATCTCCTTCCTCGTCTCAGAAGACGGCAGCGGGAAAGGCTCTGCCATGGTCACGGCTGTGGCGCAGAGGTTGGCCCAACAGTCCCGTCTGTTAGAGGACAGTGACGGCGAGGATGAGGAGGATGAAGAGTGTGAATAAAAGTGGAGGATGGTGATGATTAAAACCAGAACTGGAGTCTGAGAACTGCCAAAGAATTTCAGCTTATTCATGTTACGCAGCTGTTTTTCGTTATTTCAGGTGTCATCACAGTGATTTTATTGAATTTCACATTATTTTAGAGTTTTATGCTCTAATTATTTATAATTTTGTGCTTTGATAATTTCTTTTTTATGTGCAAATGCCAAAGAGAATAAATAATAAAAACATCAAAATGTTTACAGAGAGAGGGAAATCTCACACGGCTCATACTCACCTTATTTTATTGTTATATTAAGTCAAACTCATAATACTGCAAATGTGTTTCAGAAGAGCAATTTACACAGAGCTGTTTTAATAACAAACTTTATTGAATCTGATGGCATCAACAATGTGTCATGTTTCAGCAACTAACGTCAACACCACACACAGGATGTACAATATGTAAGAACAGTATTAAATTTGCCTTTTTTTTCTCGTTTCCACACTGTGAAGACCAAGAACACTCAAAAAAGGTGAAAAAAAAACTGTTTTAGGTTTAATTTAAGTTCTACGGCTCTGTGGCATATGACCTCTCCAACTCTGATTGGCTACGGTGGCTAGGCTAACAGGCTAATGTAGGGAGGTGTCAACATCCATATTTTTAATTTACAAAAAAGACGGGTAAACAAAACTCATGACCCCCTTTTTTTTAATCTCTGTGTTGAATCTAAAGTTTCTGTGAGGACTTTCCATTTGGAGTTGATACCAGAGACACTTGTGGCCAGAGTTGCTAGGGACGCTATTTCCCATGAGCAACATCACTCACTTTCGCAAAGATCTTCATTTTTTAACACCTTTGTTCATAATGACTTTTTTGACGACTGAATTATAATAATGACCCTAAAAGTAATTTTCAAAAATGTAAGAAAACCCAAATGTAATAACTTGTTGGTAATGTAACAGATGCTGAGTCCAAATCGATAACTTTTTGCTAGTTATTACATAAAGGGTCTTGTGACAATTTGTTTTAAATTACATTTCAGGTCACTGTTATAAAATGGGCTCTAACATGCCTTGGGGTACGTTTTTTTATATATCAATATTTACACATTTTCAATATCCTTTAAACATATCTGAATTTTAACGATTAAAAAATTATCCTGTATATTTTTATCTTTACACATTTACATTCAAACCCCCCAACCACCACCAAAAATAAAATAATTAAAAGAAAAAAGTGTACAATTCAGGAATTTGGCAGCCCACTTGCAATACCTTCACAGCCCACCAGGGGGCATGTCCAACAGGTTGAAAATCACGAGTCTAGTGCGTCCTACCAGTGCTCATTTACCAACTCCAACCTCACCAAGTAGAGCAAACGTAACCTGGCTCTTCATTTTATGGACAAACTCTCAGGTTTGACCAGATCCAAACTCTCTGAACAATATGGATTTGCAGTGATTTCCAATTTGTGTCCAAACTTCTGACAAGGCAACGTTTACCTTCATCCAATTAAAGTGACCCTGAATTGTGTAGTTGTGAAATGTAGTTCTGATTGATAGTAGTCTCGTGGTGTCACAAGATTATCACATTACAAAGTTTTACTGTGCAAAGGTTCAGTGAAATTCTTTGTCATGCAGTGAATAAAACTCAAAGTGTGTCACTTTAAAAACTCTGATGTTGGTGAAAAAGTGAGACAACAACCTCCGATTGATAATCTGACTGCATCTACACATCTCAGATGCTTTATAACTTTCCCCCAGCAACTCATTTTTTAAATTAATTAGTGTGTTAGAAGGGCCAGGATAAAACAGCACCCCCACCAGGTAGTTAATAATCGGTAAATAAAAAGGATGATTTGAGTCAGTTTGAGTGATCAAAAGTTGTAACACCATTTCTAAACAGCAGAGGTTGCTGTCTCCCTCCTTACATAGTGATTTGTTATGACAACAAATAATTTCCTCTCTTGACTCTTATTTATACAAATGAAAAACATTACTTAATGACAGATTGGTGTTATATTTATTCATGTTTAACATTAAGATTGTTAGACGTTAAAGTCATTTATAAGTTTTTATCATCACTGTGAATACTTGAGGGGGTACGCATAAGTATTTTACATTATTACACTTTGTACACTTTAAAATAATTCAAAAAAAGCATTAGATTAAAAAAAACCCAGTTGTGGTTTGTATGACCTGTTTTTGATATGATTGGTACATAAAAAATCTCTCTCATGCATTTTTAAGTTTAAAAACAAGTGAGCAATCCCACAGCAAAACAAAAATAAATGTATAAAAAAGTGTGGCAAGCATAATGTTTTAAAACTGTAACACAATACCTCACAGGTCGCTCATTCCTTCATGTAAAGAATATGTTGATCATTACTGACAGACATTACGGACCCATATACAGCAGGCACTCATGTCCACTGTGTGCCCTCCTCACTTACTGTTACAAGGTTTGGTGAGGAATTAAGTTCAGTTTAATTGTATCTACTCATTTTTCAATGATTTCTACACATTGTCTCTATTGTCCCTTCCACCTTTACAGAACTTAACATACTCAAAACTTCAAAATAAACTCTCCACAGACAAACGCAGATTAGGCTTTTAGTTTGAGAAGAACCTCAGAATTGTTCCTGTATTTTGCTTGCAGACGTGAAGTGGACAACAACTCTTATGGAACTCTTGGATTCTTATATTTTGTTTTCTGTGGATGACATCTACAGCTCAAACCACTTACACTTTCTTGCTATTCATTCTCCAACTTTTTGGCACATTAGATCTGCTCCAAACAGGCTGCTGTACTGTGTGTCTGAAGCCCAAATGGTAAAAACAAGCTCGTTATATTGACAAACTTTGATCAGAATATGTATCGCCCATCACAGATTGTGTCAAGACTAGGGCTGAGCAATTAATCACAGCAAATGATAACACATACAATAGGGAACTTAAAAATAATTCCACCATAAATCGCAATTCCAATATAGGGAAATTTGATTGCAATTAGATTACTTTTGCAAATTGTTCAGCCCTAGTCATGACTATCAAACTTTTCAGCACAAATGAATCAAAGGAATAAAAAGTTGTGGGTTTAAACTGCAAACGTTTCTTCACAGAACGTTCAAGAAATCACCTCCTGGGCGCACCAACCCTCCCCTTTCTCAGATGGCTTTTCCGAGGATGAGGATGCTCATGAGGAAAACCATGATGAAGAAGAGCCACATGAAGAAGCGATCCATGACTTTGGCGACCTTCCTCCACTCCCCGATGCGTAGCTGTGCCGCTCTCTGGTCCTGGTACGAGTTGGCGATGTACTGAACGTTCCTGCGCAAACCCTGGTGCTGGCACACGCACTGGGTTCTCACTATGATCTCCCTCCTGCAGCCTCTGGATCCTCCTCCCCCTTCACCTCCAACACCTTTCTTCTCCTCGACGTCTTCCCCTTCTCCTCCGCAGGCGCTGTCCGACTCCTCCTTCTCTCCTTTGCGTCCTCCCACAGCTCCCTCCTCCTCTGAATGGTCGATGTTCACAAACAGATCCTCCTTCCAGTCCGCCTGGTTGTTGGGATCCCGACCCAGTTTTTCCTCCTCCACCTTGCCCCCCCACACCTGTCCGTTCACGTCCCAGTTTGTCCCTTTGGTGTTGCCGCCATTGGCTGAAGGTGCCTCAGAGCTTTCCTTGGTCTGAGGCTGTTTCTTGGACGACGTCCCGCTGAGGCAGTTCTCGCCAACCTCGTACACAAAGCAGATGCGGGCCAGGTAGTTGAGGATGAAGCGCTCGGCCCACTCAGGGACAGGACGAGCCTCGGCTCCACAGTGGTGGATGTTCATGATGAAGATGGTGAGGGCTGTCGACGCGGTGACCATCGTCATTGTGGCGATGTAATACTTCCCTGTGAAAAAAGACAAATTCATCATCACAAAGAGATCAACATCCATGTCCAGCTCTGAAACCAAAGGTAAACTTTCGTCTAACTCACAATGACAATGGCTATGCTCTGAACTCAAGTGTTCAGAGCATAGCCTGTATAATCAGCGGGCGCCATGACAGTTGGCTCTAATTGAGGTCTCCACTCAAACTGCTCCCCCTGGTGGCTGGCTGCAGTATAGGTCAAAATCTCTGTCTCCTCATGCATTCCAGATGAGAGATGGTTAAACTTTAGAAAATTATATCAGGTGTGTTGACTGCATTCTTCAACTCACACTAGCTGCGTGTTACCTCCGCCAAGCCGCAGGGCTGACAGACAGTTGGTGTCACGAGGCGTTCCCGTGCTCCCCACTCCATACTAAAGTCTCTCATCATTCATATTGGTCTGTAAAACCTTAAATCTGCTGATTCCTGGCGTGTCTCTGCTCATTATGTCCGTTTCTCACCATAGTGAAGCTAAATACGATCTAGTTTTGACAGGGTTTGTTTTATTTTGAAGGTCACAGCCTCTTTTTGGTGGTTTCCGGGCACCACTTCCTCTCCCGTTCGATCCTTCCACATCACAGCAGCATCGTCTGGCAGAAATAGGAATTGATTTTTTGCCATGACACAGCGGAGATGAAACACAGATGGATGAAGAGTATTTTAGCCGTCACATCCTTACACTGCAGAGATATGAAGATGTTATTTGGCTGCATTGTGTTAAAGTCCTCTTTTTTCTGAGGAATTGGTTTTTCATTAGTAATACGGTGTTCAAAACCAGGCTATAAGTTTTGTTTTATGACGAATGACAGCTGTTTTTTATGTGTAGTTTTCATTAGAGATATCAGAAACATTGGAAAAGAGAGCCAAAAAGAGATTGGACCTTCGCTCCACCCAAATTCTCTACTGCGCAGACTCTGGCTGCACAATGGTGGATACAGTATCAGGTTCTATTGGCGTCAAAACTGTACGTCAGTAAAAGGCAGAGCCACACTGTTCATTCTAAATACAGACTATGCTTCAGGGTGTCGGGTAATAGTTCAACCAGGTGTTTTAGTATTTGTTCAAACAGCCATAACTTGACCTTTCCAAACTTGTACAACAGAAATATTCCAACACTTTGTCAATAAAACAGTCCACATAATAATAACATGCCTTATGACCACAGAAAGATTACCCAGCAGAAGAACTATTCTCTGAGTTAGAATTAGGTTTTCTGCTTTTATTTACATTTGAATCAACGTCCCAAACTCATTGGAAATGGGGCTGTATAAACGCTGTGTTCACCACAGGAGTAAAAACACTGCTCTCAAATATCCATTATCTGCTTAGATTATTAGTTTCTAACACACACACACACACACTCACACACACACACACACACACACACACACACACACACAGATTAGCTTGCCTTGCAACTTTCCTCTGCTGTAGAACAATAAAAAGGACCACAGCTATTTCAACATTCATTTAATATTCACAGCTCTGCATCTGATCTTTTTTCAGGCTCTTAGATTCTCTGCACTGAGCGTAAGAAAGGGGAAACTGTTTTTTTCAGCAAGTGTCCAGCCATCCATAAAAATAAGTAATTCTTCTGTCTGAATTTTATTTTAATCTCCTTGAAGTGGACAGAATGACCCGTTTTTTCAAAAACCTCAACCAAGTCTTTGTGCTCTGTATAGAACATCAAGACAGAGAAATCAGGGAATTCCTGTCTCCTCACCGATCAACGGGACGCTCTCGGATGGCGGCATGCTCTCTGCCACGAGCAGCTGGAACACGGTGAGGGCCAGCAGCACCGTAACCCCGAGAGACACCTTTTCACCCGAGTCAGCCGGCAGGTAGAAACCGAGAGGAGCCAGGAAGGAGATCATCATACAGGGGATGAGGAGGTTAAAGATGTAGAAGGAGGCGCGTCTCTTCAGGTGGAGGGTGAAGGTGATGTCTGGATATGGATCTG
>RPOG01008592.1:0-13881 GCA_008086565.1 Thalassoma bifasciatum | reverse complement strand
GATACAGATGCTAATTGCATTTTAATGTGTCATTAAAAATAAACCCATAAATCAAATGGTAGCACAGTAATTGGGGTTTAGAGACTTAGCAGCCCCTTAGGAGAAATAATCCCACTTCCAGAGCAGAGGAGGGGTTCTGCACTCAGCTGCATTTCAGGGCAAACTCAGATAAATGGTCGGCTCCTCTGTCCGACCACAGCGTATAGGATGGGGGTGTTTTTCAGCTCTGAGGCCCAGCTTATGAAGGCAGGGCATGATGGGAACAGCGTGGAGAGGATCCAGGATGCAGGATCCTCTGTGACTGAAGGCAAACAATGAAAATACTTCCACCAGGGGAGAGGAGCCGGGATGCCAGGAGCTCTGAATCCAAATATGAATGCAATCTGTTAAACCAACAGGGCACGTGCAGGTGGAGCTGAGCTGATTTCACCACTGCAGCACAGGCAGGTAGAACGTGTGTGTGTGTGTGTGTGTGTATGTGTATGTGTGTGTTTGTAAAAGGAGCACATTCATACAGTGTTTTCTCCATTTTTATGACCATAACAGGTAACACTCATCCATTCACATCACATCCAAACAGTTAAGACAGACAGAAGCTGCCGTGTCACAGGATAGTTTATTCTAATCCTTTACACAAAGCTGTCACAGCCACTGGGGGCACATTTGGGTGAAGTGTTGTTCAGGAATCAGCTACTTTTGTCTGATCTGTGTTTGGTCTTTTGTCAGTCAAAAGTATCAATACTAGTCCATACTTTAACTTCAACCAGCCCACTCTGTTGTGTTCCTGCTATATTTTAGGATCCAAATCCAGAAGTTCCTCTAACATGCAAGACTTTAATTTTTGTGATAGTGGTAGGTTTTGGTTTTGGTTTTTTTGGGGTTTTTTTGCTGGTGTGTGATGCATCAATTAGCATGGAGCAGGTCACGCAGGAAAGGAATGATTGAATTGATTCGCACAATGCTACACCAAAACTTGCAGTGGTGTGCACAAAGGGGGGAGGGGTGTTAAGTGCCCCTGTTGCGCAATTTTACTGGTATTGCTTTTATGTTTTGTTTTGTTTTTTTTCTACTTTTTTTTTCTTAACAGTGAAGGTTTTGTAAGGAATTACATGGGAAAAATAGCATATTCAAGGGAAATTACTGAAAATAGACTCGACTGTTTCCTAGAATAAAAACTTGATGCCATGAAATTACAGAGATTATCCTGCGTGGGGGGAAAAAAATTGTTGAAAAAAAGACAGTTGCAGAGGACTTGAATTCCTTTTATACAACACCATTTTGTACAGTCTGCAAAATATAATAAAAAGAATAAAAAAAAAAAAAAAAGACAGTTAAAGCACTTGCAGCAAAGTTTCAAGACAGAAACTGTAAAATTATAGTTAAACACTGTAATACAAAGCTGGGGAAAATTACCATAGGTTTACAGTATCTGCTTTGAAACTTTACTGCCAGTGCTTTTACGGTATTTATATTTTTTCTTTTTCCTTTTTTTTAACAGTTTAGGTTTGGTAAGGAATTACATGGGAAAATAGCATTTCGACAGGAAATTACTGTAAATAGATTTGACTGTTTCCTAAAATAAATTCTTTATACCATGAAATTGCAGGGATTAGCCTGCACTGCAAAAAAATAAATGAAATAAACCTGTAAAAAAAAAAAAAAAAAAAAAAAAAAACGTAAAAGCACTGGCAGCAAACTGCGAAAAAGTGCTTCCAGTGCTTTTATCATTTTTTTTTTTTTCAGTTTTTTCTTTACGGTGAAGGTTTGGTAAGAAATTACATGGGAGAAATAGTATTTGAACAGGAAATTACTGTTAATAGGTTTGACTGTTTCTTTAAAGAAATACTTTATACCATGAAATCACAGGGATTATCATGCACTGTTAACAAACAAAAAAAGGTTAAAAAAAAAAAAAAGGTAAAAAAAGAACAGTTAAAGCACTGGCAGCAAAGTTTCCAAGAGGATACTGTATAATTACAGTCAAACACTGTAACACAAAACTTGGGAAAATAACTGTTATTTTACAGTATTTGCTTGGTAAACTTGCTGCCAGTGTTTATACAGTTTTGTTTTTTGTTTTTTTTTTTACAGTTTTTTTATTCCTTACAATTAATGTCTGGTAAGGAATTACATGGGAAAAATATTATTTTAACAGGGCATTACTGTAGATAGGTTTGACTGTTTCCTTAAATAAATACTTAATATCATGAATTTACAGAGGTTAACCTGTACTGAAAAAAATAAAATAAAAAAAAATAAAAAATCCAAATGGATACAGTTAAATTTCAGTCAAACACTGTAACACAAAACTATCAAAAATAACTGTAATTTAACAGTATCCACTTGGAAACTTTGCTGCCAGTGCTTTTACCATTTTTTTTTTACCTTTTTTTTTTTTAAAAGTGCATACATATTAACATACAAAGGAAATAGGACCAAACAAAACATCAAATGTGAAAATGGAACAGACCATACAAACAAGCCATCAAACATATATAATCAAAGAATCTAGAGGATGGGGGAGGGGGGAGGGATATATTCCATATATTTCATCCATTTCATCTATCAGAGGAAAGGTGGAAGATAAGCCCCTGAAATCTTGCCGTCAGACGTGGCTGCCCTGATCTGTTGTTTTAACAGAATTAGGAGGATCTGAGGTGGATTATTGTTGGGGCTGAACCAACACTGGCTAGGACTGCTGGGCTGTGCTTAGATGTTCCACACATTTTACACTGTTGTCANAAAGTGCATACATATTAACATACAAAGGAAATAGGACCAAACAAAACATCAAATGTGTAAATGGAACAGACTATACAAACAAGCCATCAAACATATATAATCAAAGAATCTAGAGGATGGGGGAGGGGGGAGGGATATATTCCATATATTTCATCCATTTCATCTATCAGAGGAAAGGTGGAAGATAAGCCCCTGAAATCTTGCCGTCAGACGTGGCTGCCCTGATCTGTTGTTTTAACAGAATTAGGAGGATCTGAGGTGGATTATTGTTGGGGCTGAACCAACACTGGCTAGGACTGCTGGGCTGTGCTTAGATGTTCCACACATTTTACACTGTTGTCAGAGTGATGTGACAGGGAATGAAAGGCTTTTCTGTGCACACAGGCTGAGCCGTCGGGGGGAGGAATGTAGCATGCTATTGAACTCTGCTGGAGACACAATGATTAAGGAAAAGACGTATTACTGTTCGCCCTATGAAATGCGGATTAAATAAATTCCAAACTGATTACATTTTGGAAAGAGAAACTTTTTTTGAACTCACACTGCTTCTCTGCCGTGTCAAACTAACCTTGTCATGCAAGTGTTGACTGATTTGTCATACAGCTTTAGTCGACGGGGCTGGAACGGACTTACACCTAATCTGACAAACAACTTCTTTTTTTTAAAACAGCACCTGCACGGAGTGGAGTTAAAGGGAAACTCAAACCCATAATGCCCTGCTGCTTCATACTCAGCTGAAGGTGTGTGATATCTCTATCTTTCTTTAAACACACTCGCTGGTATTGTTCTCCTCTCTTTGAGTTTGTTTAACCGATGAAGATCGTGCTTCTCTTTTCTCTCCAGCAGATCAAACAGAGCCCCTGTGGAGGCTGTCAGAATGCATTCTGGGATTCTTGGGGTCAAAAGCACATAGAGTATACTCACAGGAGCTGGTGTGAAACTTGGAACATGATAGGATGGTGAGAACCGACAGTCCAAAGAGTGATCGGTTAACAAGCTGCTATAGATGAAGTTACAATCTATCCTTTAGAAAAACACTCTGTGAGGGCTCAATAAGTGATCTTAAAGGAATTTCACTTTCATATACACTGCCTAGCAAAAAAGAGAAATAAATAAATAAAAGTTGCCTCCAAAAAAACAGTCACACACTGTAAAATTTCATTGGACTGCCTTTCACTTTGGTTACAGCCAGGGTTGCCAGATCAGATTGACAGTTTCCAGCCCAATCACAACGTGAAACCTGCACAATCCAATAAAAAACAATCCAAATCTCAAAGTTGCCAGACACCTGTGAAAAAAGCGTAAAAAACATTTTGTGCAATGGAAAACCCTCATCCAAAGCTTCCCGTCCACATCAACGGAATTACATAGGACAAATAGTCATAGATCATAACACTGCCCCCACAGACTTGTACAGTAGGCACTAGACATGATGGGTGCATCACTTTACCTGCTTCTCTTCTTACCCTGATGCGCCCAAGACGATGGTTCCCAACCATCCTTCCAGTTTTTAATAATGCGTTGGACAGTTCTTAACCTAATTTTAGTTTAGTTTAGCTTCTTCAATCTCTGTAGATGTTTTCTCTTCTTGATTTATGCTAATGATTTGACCCTTCTTAAACAGACTAACATCTTTTCCACGACCACAAAATTTGTCTGTCTCCATGGTTGTTTAAGAAATGAGAAGTTGCTCATTGCTTCAGCTGAAAGATAATCACTCATGCAGTGATTATCCAATAGGAGGCTCGTACCTATTTGTTAAATCTAGGTGGTGACTTTTTTTTTTTTTTTTTTGGCCAGGCAATATGGGTGCTAGTCTAGTTCAACTTGAAATAAATATGCAGAAATGTCTGCGAGATATTGAGCGATCAATAAATCAATTAAATTTCCATCGTGCCCAAGTGACACCATCCCGTCCAGTTTGCTACTGTTGTGCTAAAGATGTGCTAATCACAAAAAGAAGCTAGAATACAGCTTCTGGTTCACCTTGAAAAAAAAAAAAAGTGAGATATCTGGATTATACATTTTGGATGAACAGTGATTGGATTCTTTGTTTTTATCTGGGAATACAAAAATCCATAAAAAGAAAATAAATAAATGAATAAATAAATAAAAATCCAATTTTATGGCTACTTATCTGTGAGTATGAACATCCAAAATAGGGGGAAAAAAGAAAGAAAAATTCAATTTTGTGGCTTTATTCTAATGGAAAATGACTTGTTTTTGTCTTAGAATCCGTTGCATGTGTTGAAAAAAGTCATTTTGTTTTTGTTTTGTTTTCTGATTTGCGTCTCAGGATTAGAAAATAGAATGAACGGAAGGAACATGGACCAATTTTGAGTATCCACTTTGTGAAAATGCCCTCATATTTGATTGTTGATTTCTTTTTTTGTGTGTTTCTTTTGTTCTTGTATTCTAAAGAGACTTTTTGGACACCCTGTACTTCTTTTTCTTCCAATTATTTTTCTCAGCACCAAAAATATCACTATATACTTTATGTGATTTGTTTGGAAAAAATTTCTCTCTCTCTCTCTCTCTCTCTCTTTTTTTTTTTTTTTTTTAATTTTTGAAACTCTCCTTCAAATTTTTTTTTGAAATCCAACAGTGCAAAATTTAAGTTAATTCCATTTTTTTCAACTACTCATATGATTTTTAATGGGAGTGTGGTTAATTTAATGAAATTTGTTTGAAAAATCAAAACAATAACAAAAAACAAATCTTTCCTGTCTAGCTTTCTCCTGTCCTTCTTCTTTCTGTCATTCCACCATTACTGTCCACCATTACTACAAGATCAACTCTATTCAGCAGAGACTTGCAGATCTGCTTCTAACTTGTAGTGTTATCCAATAAGTCTATGAATTGTACATGGATTCATGATTTCCCTGGAAGATCTAACCTCACCATGATTCCATAGAAACCGTATTAAGCTAAAACAAATGTTAGTATTGCCTTTATTATTTTAAATTTTCGGTTATGGACATGTAAATGGGTCAATGACAAAAAGAGGGTCTAAAAGCTTATTTTTAAAAAGTTCTTTGAAAATGGATAAAAACCTATTTCTGAGAGAAGAATTATGTTTTCTAACTGATTTTAGTAGTTGACCAACATTTCAAAGATTTTAGGTTCATTATTTTTTAGTATTTTTAATTTGAGCACCCAAAAATGTCAGGTGGCGCAACCAAATATATGAAAATATATTTATATGTTCCGGTTATTTTTTCTGTGTGAAATTATTGGCAAGTATCTCTCAAGTGTCTGTAGTGACTCATACATTTTCATTTTGTGTGTTTCATTTCTTTTATTTGTGAATAAGATAAATAATTTGATGTTAAAATAAC
This sequence comes from Thalassoma bifasciatum, assembly GCA_008086565.1. Classification (NCBI taxonomy): domain Eukaryota; kingdom Metazoa; phylum Chordata; class Actinopteri; order Labriformes; family Labridae; genus Thalassoma; species Thalassoma bifasciatum. Next base: position 7,801 of record RPOG01008592.1, on the reverse strand, counting down.
ATTTCACATTATTACATTGGTTGTACCACCTGACATGGAAATTGTTCCAGTCACCAATGAAGTGAAAAAACCTTTTTTATCAGTATTTCAGAGAAATCTACAAACTTTTCCACTTGGTCACAAATGTCATTTGGGCTCCTCTGGCTGATGCAGTTTCCTGTTTCCTGTTTTATTCTCTTCACTTTAAAATAAAAGTCTAATGTTATGGTTGCACCACCCTGACATTTGACAAGGTAAAAATTACGGGACAAAAGTTTTTTAAATTTCTCAACAGCTTTAAAATTCTTTTTATTTGCAAAGAATGTTTTATTTAAAAAGTTTCAAGCATAAAATAATGCCACTGTATTTTTAATTTCCATTTACAATAACTGACATTCAATTTTTGGAGTTTAATTACTGTGGATACTTGTCAGGACGGTTGCACCACCTGACATTTTGGGGGTTTGAGGAACCAAAACACAAAAAAACATGTTATGTTTTAATAGTTTAAAGATGTGTTCAAATAACACAGGTTTCATAGAATAAAGAAATACATGTGATGAAATACTCAATTCATGATGGAAGGAAATATTGCACCCGGACACAAAAAAAAGGACGTCACCTCATTGACCCACATACACGTGAGACCATTTCAAAGTCTGCAGAGTTTTTCTGAAGGACTATATGAGACAACTTTCTGTGTAAACACTTCTTTGTCCTGTATTAGCAGAATGAGATGGTGATCTAATTGAAACAATGGGAAGTGTTCAGTGTGAAAACAGGCTCATACTTGATAGCGCTTGTGGAGTGTGTTAATATGCGACACAATCAGGCCTGTAAATTAGACTTCAATGTTCCTCTAACTGCATATCTGTGGATTTTGGACCAAAAGTGATCAAAGTGAAAACAAAGAAAAGAGATTACACTGATTTCTTTGGTCCATCCCATTACTAGGTATCATGAAGCAGGTGTTCAGTGTTGTGTGTCTGATGACACTGTGAGAGTAACCTTCCTCACCCTCCCTGTGAGGATGAGTGGAGAGAAGTGAAGCTATAGAGCTAATGTGGCTCTTGTAATTTGTGATATTACTTTTTTGCACTGTGGTGTTGAGATTATTTTGAACAATAGGATATAACCTTAATGAAAAGCGTTTTAGGCTAATGTAATGATCAATAATTGGAGAATTTATGGAGGGTGGATGAGTGAAAAGAAGTCATCCGTGAGAGAAAATCAGCCAAATAATGTCTGTGAGAGGAAATAAGGATGGAATAATTCACTCTTAATGTCTGTCTCTCTATGTTATCTCCTCTCTTCTGCATTTATTTATGAGGATTCAGGTAAGAGCACAAATGATTGGAGGAAACTTGCAGTGAGGGGAGAGAAGAGGAGGAAAGAGACAATATGTGTTTTAAAATTCTACTCGTTTTTGTTGTCATCCCACAGCAATGTGTCACTGTCAAATGCTTTATCTGTCAGCTGCACTCTCGCCCACAGACAGCCCTGGGCCTTGCGGGAGACTTCACGGTGGCTTTTTTTTTTTTTCTGCATTCCCCCATGTCAGCCTGTGGCAGGTGTGGAGTCATCACAGCTCTATTAGCTTCACTACGGCAATGAAAACACATTAACCCGCTCCTCTGAGGACCAGGCTCATTACCCTGCTGGGACTTCCAGGAGCTCCTCAGACTCAGACGGGACGGGGGAGCTCCTAAAGGGTACCAGAGGACAAGGCTCCTCTAGAGGCACTGAAAAACTCAACAACACAGTCCAGGAGGCCCATTTGCTTCCGACTCAGATTAAAGATGGAAGTGTCTTAATTTAATAGCTTTAGACCAGAGGAACCAGGATCTTACTTTAGTTCTAACATAATAATTAACCCCTTGAGATAAATACTTTCCAGATGTAAAATAAAAGGAAATTTGGGGTTGGGGCTATCAAACTAATTTTTTCTCATTGGTGGAGCAGTTACAACCCCCAACTGAAGAGTTCTGAAGTGGCCATCAATAAGTCTGGATCTATATCCCATTGAAAATCTATAGAGAGATCTCAAAATTGCTGTTGCAATACGACACCCTTCAAATCTCAGAGACCTGGGGCAGTTTGCAAAAGAAGAGTGGTCCAAAATTCTGTCTGAGAGGAGTAAGAAACTTGGTCATGGTTATAGGAAGTGATTGGTTTCCATTTGTGAAACCAAAACTTGAGTTGAGGGGGCCAACAATTTGTCATTTTTTTTGCATTTTGTGTAAAATTGTGTCAATCTTGGCTTTTTTTCTTCAGCTTTTTTGTATTTCTCCAATAGACATCAAGAAAACAAACACATTTATACAAAAAAATATTGGTAATTGCATCAATTTCTGGGAGGACTTGTATTGTTTTTTTTTAGAAAAAAAACCCAAGAGTGCCAATACTTTTGTCTATGATCGTATATATACAGTATATACACACACACATAGCTGGAAACTAACCACCATTCATCAAGTGTGTCCTAGTTTGTTTCAATATGCATGAATATCTCACAAATTAGTATCAAATGATAAGCTTTAACTTTTAGCTGCATTTAAATAAAATAGAAAAGAACACATTCCCTATGAGGGAGGGTGGCAACCCAGTGCTCTGTATTGTACAGCCTCCATTGGCCATAAATTCAGTGGATCTCTCCTGTCTTCATGCTTTAGACAGAAGAACAATCTGGTGCATCAGCTTTGACACTGGTGCTTCTTTACTTCAAAGTGAAAGTGTTGTTAATCCTTCAGCACATTTACAATGTGTGTGTCATTTCAGGGACTCTGTAGGAGAAAGGGATAGCATCGATATAGAGATGTAAAGTGATAAAACAGCCTAAATAAGTCTAAAAATACAACAGATCTTAAACCTTATTAATTGTCATGCAGATTTTAACCATGTGATGTATGAAAGTCAGTATTATCTTTGCTTGTGTATGTCCAATCCATTTGCCCCCCCNATCATAAAGTGTCTCGGACAGAGATTAAAGACGGAGCTCTATCCGTCTGACTATCTGTCAAAAGTCATTGCCACTTGCTGGATTCTGATGGACCGGAGGGGATTGCTTTTATTATGTTCCTGCAATAAAAAACAGATTATGGAGTTAAGTGTTAAGTGCTACTTCAGTGATTTAGTGGAGCACTTTCATAAAGTTGTGAGGCTCAGAGGAGACAGACGCGGAAAAAGAATGACCATCAGTAAAACATTGTGGCAGACAAATCACAGCTTTTTGTGGACAGAGTGTTTCAGTCTTTGTCTGGTAGCCTCAGATGTTACTTTTCACATCATACAATGGAGCTACAGATTTTGAGCAACGCCCCAAACAATAAAAAAGTAATAAGGATGAGCTCATGTAAGGTGTTTTTAACTGATAGTAAAATAGTTTATACTCTCTGATTCATTCTCTCTTGACCAACCTTGGGTCATTCTCACACACCCATAACTATTAGTGCCACAAATATTAATAAAGACTTAACAGTCTTCATTACGCTCGCTAAACATTAAACAGCCTTGTGATAAAGCAATAAAAATAATGAGATGAAGACTAACAGCTTATCTTTCTTTGATGTTAAACAAAGGATAGGCTTAAGATCCTGTTAAAAATGGTTTACATGTCCCGAGTTTCCTTAAAAGTGCACAAAATAGCTTGTCAGTTACCCCCATGCAAATATATTGGCTGTTTTCCAAACTAATTTGGCCAAAATTCAGTCTGTAGTAGGCAGAACATGAAAACTTGTGAGATCTGGAGTGAACTAAAAATTCACCGATGTGTGAACTATCATGACCTACTGGAATAAATCAGCACAACTATAACACAACACTAATTTTAGACGGTCAGTGAATGAGAAGTGAAGTGACACGAAGAAACATCTGCAAATCTGCTCAATTCATAACATGGAAGAGCTGTTTACTCCTACAAAATACATCAAAGCTGAAATGTGGATGCAGTTTTTCCATCAGGTGTTAAAAAAAAAATCATTTGGTTCCAGTTTTATTTCAATAAACAATAACTTTTGGTGTAAGATTAAAGATTAAATAAAGTGATTTTTGCTGTAAATTTCATCAAACTGAAATCTCCCCCTGAATGTGTTGTTTTTCTAAATGAATGTAAAATGTTCCTTGAACCACTGAAAATAACAAACAGACCAAAAACACTCAAAACACACAACTACTATTCCCTTCCCTTGCTTAATTTTATGTATTTATTTTACTCTATATTTTATTAACTTCTAATTGAACTTATCTGATTGTATTGCTCCTGTAACTCTACCACATCACGGCACATCATCTGAACCCCTTCTCTTAAGCTCGGGCCTAGCACCACTTAGCATTGACATGCTATGGGCTGCTAACAGCTGTATAACTGTATATAAACAATGCTACCATAGTTACATGTAAGGCAAATACAGGAACGGAAAAAAAGAAAAACCCAGCAGCACCCAAACACTTTGGTGTCCATGACTGAGAAATGAGGCATAAAAAGCAATAGAAAGCACACAATTTGAAGGTAAGTAGCAAGAAGAAAAGAAAGACAGAGTTGCTGCGTCAGCTGCTGCATTAAGTTTGAACACCAAATCTACTCTGTTGAACCTGCCTAGCTTCATTTAAAGTCCTTACTTGAAGCCATTTTTTCAACAGAAGTACAGACACTGACTGCCGGGGATCAAACTCTGGTCCACTGGATGTAAACCCTGTGATATGTTTGACATATCCGTCCACCCAGAATGTCCCTGGAGCAGACTGTTGCGCGTTATCTCAGCTGTGCCTCAGAGGCAGAGTGACTGGTTTTCTGACTGGAGGCTCTAAAGTTCGTCCACAGTCCCTGGCAGTCTTATGAAACGCTGCTGGGTACGACACAAGGCGCCGAAACTGTGGCTAAAGATGTGAACGTGTGTGAATGAGTCTACAAAGTTCCTGATGGGAAGTTTGCAAAGCACGTTCTACATGAAATATATGTATGAATGGTGAATGTCAAACATTGGTTAAAGCCCTTGAAGTCAGTGATTCTCAACCTTTGGGTCCAAAAGTCCTGATCCATGTCCTGTAATGCTAATTGACACACACTGTTTTAGAGTTCAGAAGAAAACCTGCAAAGTATGTCTTCACTAGAGCCCTGGTTTTTATGGGCTAATTGAACATGTTGAAACACAAGTAGGTCACTGACATCATGAAACATCTTTTTTCTCTGAGGACAAAGGAAGACAAAACCCAGTGCTTCATGGAACATTGAAACATGTCGTCCAAGTGATGATCTACACAAAATGAAGCGCCAAGATTACCAGATGTTTCCAAATTATCTGCCAACGTCTTGATACTTGCAGGTGTTGAGTCATGTCGAGGTAGGTGTTCTGGCTTTTCAGAGGAAGTTACTGTCCTGTTTTGTGAACTTTGAGCTGAAATGGCAGCCTTACTTACCTGAAGTAATTTCCCTGGATTCCTTGCTTCAGTAGTGACTCATCATGAAGAAGTGATGGTTAGTCTTGAAGCCAGACCAGTGGAGAACCACAAGTTTAAATGACCAGGTTATTACTAAAGCTTTTTTTAAGAACATTTAATTCACTACTAATAACTAGTAACCATGAACTTTTCAGAATGTAACCTGAAAACAAGCAAAAACGTACCAAAAAAGGTACTTAGTGTAACTGATAAACAGAAAATCAGACCAGCTTTATACAGACGTTGCTATTTCCTAAATAAATTGGGTATGGGACACAAGCTCAGGCTTGATCCCCCTAATGACCATCTTTGATGAGGGTTTCTGGTATTAAAAGACAGAAACACCCTATGACTCAAAGGTTCACTACTGATGATATGTCCTGAAATTTACATCCTCCCCATGTCTAAGATACAGCTCCCATCTCTTTCATCATCAATGCAAAACCTTGTGTGTACACCATCTATTGACACAAAAGACAGTTTAACATCATATCCCATGTGTCATGATTCTGGAGGGCTTTTTGTAACCCCCTGTTTTGGAACCAGAATGGGTCTAAGAAACAAGGGGACAAAGTTAAATAAATACTACATTTGGAGAAGCATCTTTCAGCTTTTGGGCAGCCCACAGTTGGAAAATCATACAGAAAACATTAAAACTAAGTTCATATATTGACAAAGGAGAGTTTCAAACCATAATAAAGGACCAATTTGCATATGTTTGTAACTGTTTTTAAACAGTGCTCCTTTATTCTAGAATGTCTATGTGCATTTTCTGTCTTTTGTCCCCATGCTTTTATTGGCTTGCAATTACTGTTTGTGAACACTGTAAAATATAATAAGTTGACTTTACTCAGAAAAAAACATTAAAAGTTGCTGCCTTAATAAAATTAATTTATGTTGAATTACATAACATAGATTTGATTAACTTATTTTATGTGAGTTTGCAGTACTCAAATGAACTTAAATAAATTAGATTATAGTAACTTATAAATGAAAAATCATTCCTCAGGTTGACCATGAGTGAGGAGGGCAGACAGGGGACATGAGACCCTGCTGTACATGTATATATTACATAGGTGACACAGGCTGTCTTTGCCCTGGTATAGACTGGCTGTCTAGGCTCTATGGCTTAGTCCAGCTGTCAACGGCATAGACTGGATGTCAAGGACATCAGTAAATGTCTTTTTTTTCTGTAGAACTCTCAATGAAAGTTCCTGTGAAAGTTTAGCATTAGCCTCTAATTTAAACAGGCACTTTCATTTAACCACTAAAGCCGCCCATCATGTTCTAAGTGTTGAATCATGGTGTATGACTGTACATTATGGAAAAATGCGAGCAGAGGATGTCAGTCTACACCATGGAACATAGACAGCCAGTCCACACCACTAAACATAGGCGGCTTGTGCGTGATTCACCCATGTACAGCAGTGTCTCATGTCCACTGTGTGCCCTCCTCACTCACGGTTACAGGGTTTGATCATCAACTTATTTGATAGGTTACTGCTATAACATGAGTTGTCAGAACTTAGTTATTTTCAACTTAAACAACTTAAAATTTATGGTCAACTTTTCTCTAAAATTTGAGGCAGCAGTTTCCTACATTTTTTCAAGTAAAGTCAACAAAAGAAAGTTGTCTTTACTAAGTTTAAGCGACTAAACTCAACAGAATGAGCTAAAATAAGTTTAGGTTACTTTTATGTTTTAAGTAAGATTTACTATTATATTTCACAGTAAATGCACTCTTGATGTCATTGTGAATGAGAGTATGCTCTGAATAGCATCTAGATGTTGAATCAAGGTCGAATAAATGTGTTTGTTGTGTTTCCACTGAGCTGTTATTTTTGATAAGTTTGTGTTTGTGTAAGAATGGGATGTCCAGTCTAATTTCAGGGAGCTAAATGCTAACTGAAGTGCACATGCTACCACTGTTGATGTGTTTGTGAGTCTAGATGAGGTGCAGGGTGATGTCGGGGGATCTGGTCTTTAGAGAGCCAAGACACTGACTCCTTTCATAAACTCTACTCAGGTTTTTCTTTCAAATTGAACGTCTGTTGCTGTTGAAAAGAAATGCTGAGTTTGTTTGTGGTGAGATATTTTCAACAAATCCAGAACCCATTCAGCAGAGACCAGTGAGTGAGTAATGTAAATTCCAATTTCAGATGACAGGGAACAGCGAGCTGAATAATACCACACAGAGAATTTCATGGATGACCTTTCCAGTCTCCAGCCTGAGCGTCAGTGATGTGAAAGGCAGATGGAAGAGAGAGTGATAGGGGTTCAGGAGGGGGTGAGCACTGCCCTGTGGCTCCTGCTCCTCTTAGGGTGCTATGAATCCTCACCGCCTCTTTAAGACATCAGAAGAGATGTGCTTAATTTGATAATAATC
>RPOG01008591.1:0-13893 GCA_008086565.1 Thalassoma bifasciatum | reverse complement strand
TTTAATCAGAGCTGGGAGGAGTATACTGGAGGATTTCACTCTCTCATCACCTGCAGAGCATCAGACACAGCAGGTGATCAGACGTGAGCAGCAGTGAGTGATTGAAGAAAGTGTGTCCTCTCTGTGTGCTCAACCCTCCACTGACAGGCTCCTATTATCTAATGTGTTTGAAAACCCACAGGACAAAGGCCTAACATGTCTCACCTGTGGGTCCTTTGATCCTAACATGTTAAAACAGGCCCCTGGATTAAATAGTGTGTGAAAGAGTACATGAATAAGATGAGTCTGTGATTTCTGAGGCTGAAATTACCAGAGAAGAACTTGGTCCCTTTCTCAAAGAGCCGGATGTTGTTGTACAGACTGGTGATCTCCTCCTGAAGGTCCTTCATGCTCTTCTTCTTGTTGGCTCCTGATGGAGAGCTGGTGGAGGACATGAAGACCGTCCGCAGCACTTCCTGGTAGGCTTTGTTCAGCGGCCTGAGAGGAACAGGAAGTGAGAGGATGAACGTACAGTCCTCAGAGTGGCCCTCATTTATCAATCTGCCGTGGGAATTGGCGCAGATTTGGGTGTATAAGCGATGGTACAGCAACATTCATGTGTGATTTATGAAACGTGTGTACCAGGGCCAATCTCAGCGTGCGCCCTGGCGTCTGAAAACAATCGTAATTTAAACAATACGTCTCTAATAATTCATGGTTTAGCCTGCCTGACCAATAGTAACCTACAGAATTTACGACATGTAGGGACGCAGTACGGGAAAAAGGGAGACCTCTCTGTGCTGGACATGGACGCCACAGTAAGAAAGGTGGAGAAATAAAGCTGCGTTGTTTTACAGCTGGAAACGTGGTGTGAACTAGGGCTGAACGATTTATCATTTTCTCATCGAAATCGCAACTTCAAACATCGTGATCATGTGATCGCTAAAGCTGCGATTTTTATTTGCTCCTGACTGACCCAGGATCTGTTGTGTCTGCTGTTTCACACACACAAAATCCTTTTTCCTTGGGATTGTTGAGTTTTGAAATAATTGTTTAGTATTTCATTTTATATAACCTGACACAATTAAGAATATTTTGCACTACGTTAATTTTAAAAGTTAAGAGTCAAAGATAGCTCTTTTGTTCTTCAGTTTTTATAACTAAAAATACAGTTAAAAAAAATGTAGTTTAGAAATAAGAATTAGACTTGAGGATTTGATAGAAGCCAAATATTCAACTTTTCATCTAAAAATCTTCATTAAAATTCTTATTTTTGCCTTTTATTCCATAATTTTGTATTTATTTCTTATAATTTTGACTTAAATCTTAGAGTTTTTACTTTTTATATCAATATTTCAACTTTTTATCTGAAAATTTGCCTTTATTTCAAAGCGTAGACTTTTTATCTTAGACTTTTGTCATCTTAAAATTTTGACAATAAATGAGAAAATTTGGACTTTTTTTTCGCATAATGTTAAATTTATTTCTTAAACTCTGGAAGTTATTAACTTTTTGTCTTAAGATTTTGTCTTTATTTCTCAAAATTTCCACTTTTCATATTAAAATATTGACCTTTTATCTCAAAGTCGGGAACAATTCTTACCTTCAGTTTTTATTTTCATCCTCGGATTAGAGTAAAAGCTTTTGATGTTTCAATGGTTTGATGTAATTTTCTGTCAAGTTTGTAAATGTTACTGTAAATTGTGAAAACTTCACTAAAGTTTGATTTAAAGAAAATGGTGAATCGAATTGAAATCGCTGTATCTGCCAGAAAAATCACAATTAGATCTTTTTCTAAAATCGTTCAGCCCTGGTGTAAACCGAGTCAGAAAAACCACGTCTGCACAGAGATCACTGCAGCCGTCAGCAGCGTGGATGTAATGAACAAACGATGGCAGAGATTAACATTTAATTTACACATCCATCGTACTTTAATCAACTTAGTAATCAATTCATGGTATCTTACTTTTAGAGGGCTCTGTATCATTAATTATTTCTGTTCAAGTGTCAAAATGAAGAAATATCTCTGTTTAAATGTTTGTCAGCTCTGAGAGAAGCTGCAGCCTGAATGTGTCACAGACTGAGAAGAGAGAAGAGAACCAGGTCTGAGTCAGTTTCAGATGGAAACAACCAACCTGCATTGTGTCCAACGCAGTGAATCAAACATTTTCCATATGTAGGACTGCAAATTGTTTAACCTGAAAATTAATTTATTGACTTAACCCTGTGGTGCATAGTGGTCACTACAGTGGACACCTATTTACAAGTTATTTACGCCTAAATTCAATGCTTCATGTGGTGGAAATTCATATTAGCCTGTGTCAGGATATTTTTATTCTTCTTAGGGCCTAAGAAGATGTTTTCAATTTTTTTTCCAATTATAAATGTATTTTTTAAAATGTTATAGACAAACATTTGAGGGTGAAAAAGCTTATAAACTATAAATAATTCAGTGTTAAAATGGATGAAAGAGCCTTCGAATGTTTTGCAAAGCATTAAAAAAAGATAATTCATGAAATTACCAAAAAAAAAAAAAAAATGGTCTAACAAAAATAATAAGTGATATTTACATTAAGTTCACACTATTTTATGCTGAATGCTCTGTTACAAATATTTTGAAAAAAAAAGAAAAAGGAAAACTTTTTTTTCATGCCTTAAAGACAAACAAAAACACTCAAGGGAAAAATCCTGACACTGACTTTTATAATTCATGCATCAGAGGGTTAATTTGTGTCATTTTAGAGTCTGGCCAAGAAGTGAGTCACTTGTGTGCATCTACGCACGGATAGACCAGAGATTTATGGTTATTTTTACCACCAATCAAGCCAATTGGTTGAAATCACATAAATGAACGTCTTTTGTTATTAAATAGTCCACTTTATCGTACTAAGTTCAGATTTATACCATGATATTATTTTGAGTAAATCAGTAATCTTCTTGTAAATCCTGTGATCAACACCACTTCCTTAAAAATAATCTCTAAAAAAGTTTGATCCAGTGTCTTCTAGATATCCTCAGCAGACATAACTGTGGACATAAAAGTGTTTTAAATCACTGGTAGCAGCCTCTCTTAATTTCACAGTAAATCATCAAAGGAAACACGCATTTATTATAGAAAGGAATTAGCTGAGAGCATGTGCTGCTTTTTCATATGTGATGTATTTTACAGATATTGACAAAAGACGGGTGAAATTTCAGATGCATTCATATTGCTTTGTCTAATTTAACTTTCTAAATATTAATCTGTGAACCTCTGTCTGTCCTTCAAAAATGCTCTGCAGTCACATGATGCATTAATTATCCGTCACAGACTGATTGTCTTTGCTGCACCGTGCTCTCCTCTTCCATGAAACTTGCGTATAGAACTTTTTTTGGTCGTACATGTTTGATAAATAAGGGTCAGTGTGGTCAGCCTCGGTGTTACCTGACTAAATGCTCGGCCAGCTCAGAGAGGATTTCTTCAGGGTAGTCGCTCACTCTCTCCTCTAGAACCGCTTCGATCTCCTCCTGGGCCATAAAGGAGGCTGCAGTCTGTTTGCTGCGATCTTGGCAAAAGTAAAACACGAGCTAATTAGTCTCAGCGGGATCCTCCACTTATCAAAAAAAAAGACTTAACAACCCAAGGGAGAGATTTGCAGCCAGCCAGCCATGATAGTCTTGTTACAGTAAAAGAGCTCAGTGAGCAGAGTTAATGTGCATGCAGAGACAGCGTGTCCCTCTGAAGAGGAAACACTCCGAGGCTCTGACTTTACTTTGCTGTGAAGGTCCGGTCTCCTCGTCGCTGTCCTCGTCTTTCCTCCCTTTCTTCTTGGTCTTACGGATGCGGATCTCTCTGGCGTTTCCTCCCCCGCCGCCTTTCACGCTGCCGCTGCCCTCTGAGACACAAACAGAGACCAGATGACTCACAATCAAGGACTCTCAGTTAAATATCACAGGTTTTTATGGAAGACTCTTGGATGAGTTAACGCTAAAGCTGAGCGAACGATCTAAGAGCTACTGTCAGCAGGACTTTAACACTGATGCCAAACAAAGAGTCTCAACCTGTTCCAAACACAGTCTCCATTTGTTTTTGGATTTAGCACTTCATTTGTCTGACTATCTTCAGGGATTTTAATGACCATACCTTCTCTGAGATATATGTGCACACCAAAGAAAGGATTAAAATATTTCAAAGTCTATCCCAACTAGAGCTGTGAGAAGATTCTTGGTTTGATCCAAAAATATAACTTTAAAAAGGGACTAACTTGGTACCAGCTATATTTTAAATATGGATATACAGTAACAATACTGGATGTCTGACACACAAACATCAAAGTCTGTCTGCCATAGCTCCGCCTTCAACAGGCTTTGAGAAGACTGGCCAATCAAGAGAAGGGGGTTTGAGTAGAATGTAGATCTGATCCCCCTTTGAACACTACTTTTCTTTGTTCAAGACAACTTTTTATGGGACACAACATGACGAGGTAATGTTTTCTTCAACAGCTACTGCCACTGTTGTTTGAAATGTGGCAACAAGCAAACTTTGTAAGTTTGTAACGTAGTTTAGCAGCCGCCTAGATTAAGCTTAGCTACTCACAGCCCAGTGCTCTGAGACGTGTCTGTAGCATGTAACATTAGTGACTCCTGGTTATCCCCTACCAGTGCTCATCTACCAACTACAACCTCACCAAGCAGAGCAAATGTAACCTGGCACTTCATTTTATTGAAAGACTCTCAGGTTTGAACAGATCACTGCAGAATAACTGCTGCATGTGGGTTGGAATAAACATCACAAACTGATTAGACCATGTTTCAGCCTTTAGTGCCCATTTTAGCCTTTAGCCTGTGCTCTATCACTCTCATGTTTATCTTTCTTCTGCTCTTCTGTCCCTTTTCTGTCAGACAGCCCAGCTCCTGTTTCCGCCATTACAACTGCAATTGTTTTCAGCAGAGGAAAAAAACAGATATCTCTTCTCACTGCTAAACTTTGCTAAAGCTGACGTGGTGTTGTCATAGAGACTTCAACCTGGTCTAGTCAGACCCCACTGGGAAGTTAGGAATTAGCATTTAGAAATAACCTATGTTAGTGCTGATAATCTCATTTTACATAGGGAATTATGATCAGGTATTTAGATATCAGACTTTTTCGAGATGACTTAAAAAAAATCCTCACAGGCCCTTTAAAAGACAGCAGCTGAAACAAAGTATTTCCGAAAGAGGATGATACAACAGATTTGTAGAGCACCACACTGCAAAAACTGAAATCTAAGCAAGTCATTATGTCTTATTTTTAGTCAAATTTGTCTGACTATTCTTGATTTGAGCCACATTTACTAGACAAGGTCATAAAAATGTCTCATTTCAAGTTTTTTAAAGACAAAAATGAGGCATCAATTGCTTGTTACAAGTAAAAAAAATCAGCCAATGGGATAAGATAAGAGATTCTTGTTTTAAGACATCTTTCTAATTTCAAGAAACTTCCCGGGTGAATTTGTCTTATCCCATTGGCAGATTTTTTTGACTTGTTACAAGTAATTTACACCTCATTTTTGTCTTAAAAAAACTTGAAATAAGACATTTTTATGACCTGGTCTGGTGAATGTGGCTCAAATTAAGAACAATAAGACAATTTTTACTACAAATAAGACATAATGACTTGCTTAGATTTCCGTTTTTGCAGTGCAGACAGAAGAAAACTGGGATTTTCACAACGCTGTACATCATGTAAAGATAAAACTGAAGTACCATAGAGGCAGAATAAAGACTGAATAAAAGCACAGCACCCCCTCTTTAAGAAACACTGACACACCAGTAAAATATTTTTTTTGCCACAGCTACTCCATCCTATTGGTACTCGTGAAGCAATCCCCCAAGACTCTTCTGAAACACTCTGAACTTATGAGGCTGAAAAAAAGTGTTCAGGCCTGGAAATGATGGTTTTCAAATTTCATGACTTTTCCAGGATTTTCCTCCAACAAACCCACAAATCAAGACAAAAAGTTTACAATGTCTCCAGGCTGAAAGCATCAGTCTAGGTGGAATAATATCATTTAAGTTCAAAGGATTTGATTTTAATTTCTTTTTTATGCTTAAGTCTGGAGGACTAAACTGACCTGTAGCTTTCTTCCTGCGCTCTGCTTCCCTCTTCTCCTTTTTGGACAGTGCTGAGCTCTCTGTCACCATGGATGCCTGCTTTATATCGTCTTCAGATATCAAAAACACTGGATTATTCTTCACCTCCTGAGAGAAAAGGACAGACAAAAGAACAGTGTGCTGTAAAGTTTTCATCATTTGAACCTCTCACTAACCGACCTCAGAGAAAACGGCCTACTGTACCTTCTGCGCTTTTTGCTGCATGGCGTCGTCAAACAGAGACAGGCAGTTACTGATGAACTTCTCACTGACCACCACGGAGCCCCCCAGCACTCTGGCCGACGACTGCACGTTGGTGTTTCTCATGGCCTGGTTTATGAGGATCCCCACGTCCTCTGCAGACAGACAGCTGGGCAGCATGGGCTGAAAACAACCAGCTCACGTTCAAAAACAGAGGGATTGGTGCGTGAACTGAGAGTTTGTGCAATGACAGGACAGAGCTGTGTGTACCTGTAAATCGGTCCATGTTGAAGAGTTCACTGCTTCCTCCACAGACGCCTCCACCTGGTCCACCAGAGTCTGACCCACGCAGGCGGCTCTGAGGAACAGCAGCTTGTTGGACTTGAAGCGTTTCTTGATGTAGGAGGGAGGGTCAGGGATCCCCAGTCGCACCAACGCATCGAACTCTGCAGGAGGAACACATTCAGATTCAGCACACACACACACACACACACACACAGGTAACACAGTGCATCTGTGCCTGGGTTTAGAACTACACTTATTGCCCAGTGAACAGCATCACAGGGTCACTTTCTCCTCAGGGACGTCTGTTTGCTTCTGTTACATCAGAGAAAGAAAACTGTAGGAGTTGTTTCATGCTCTGTTTCCTGTATTTTTATTGGCCGGTGTCTGTACTTTGGACACACACATTACTATGGCGTCATCCAGAGGGGCCAGTAAATCCCTGATGTTGGAAAGTGAAGTCAGTTGTGACAGTTCCACACTTTGTGGTTCAAAGTATCAAAATTTTAGGGAAGTTTAGACCTTCATAGACTTTTCACCGCTGCTCCCTGCATCTCTCCAGGCTGCTGTCGTCATGGCAGTTTAAAAAATGCAGTGATCTCCACTACAGAGTCATTTCTGTTTTTATTAATGAAGTGATCTCCACTACAGAGCAATGTTTGTTTGTAAAAATGCAGTGATCTCCACTACAGTGTCATTTCTGTTTTTATTAATGCAGTGATCTCCACTACAGAGTCATGTCTGTTTTTTATAAATGAAGTGATCTCCACTACAAAGTCGTCTGTTTTT
This sequence comes from Thalassoma bifasciatum, assembly GCA_008086565.1. Taxonomy (NCBI): domain Eukaryota; kingdom Metazoa; phylum Chordata; class Actinopteri; order Labriformes; family Labridae; genus Thalassoma; species Thalassoma bifasciatum. The sequence continues at coordinate 6,531 of RPOG01008591.1, read as the reverse complement.
ATAAATGAAGTGATCTCAACTACAGAATCATGTCTGTTTTTATTAATGCAGTGATCTCCACTACAGAGCAATGTTTGTTTGAATAAATGCAGTGATCTCCACTACAGAGTCATATCTGTTTTTATTAATGCAGTGATCTCCACTACAGAGTCATATCTGTTTTTACTAATGCAGTGATCTCCACTACAGCTCAACCCTTTTACCGTGTCATTGTTTCTGAACCAACAGTTTAGGGCAGTGCTGTTTGCATCAAATGAGAAAAATAACCAGATTAACCTTAAAAAAAGTCACTGTCATCTTATGATATGTTGTATTTGCACTCTTTTACAATAGATTTAAGGTTTTAAAGATATGCACAACATTAAAACTAGTTCATCAATGCTTTGAACAGCAAAAGTTTTAGAAATAGTGATTGGGGTGTGAATCTCACAATCAATTAGATTAACTATGCATTGAACTATAAGTTGGTTAATTCTTGTCTTCTAACATATCATTAATGAGTGTATGTTTGATATAGTACCCCTTATGTTGTATTGTGTTGTATTGAAAGGCTGTATGAGTGAAACAGTGAAAAAAAGCTACTAAATATGTCCATATAAAAATACCTAAATATCCGTTCTGCTGAAGGAAAGAGTCCACCCAAGTGTTTTGAGTTTTGGCGTAAATGTCAGGGATGTAAACGGCTTTATCCTGTCGGCCTCCAACAACGCTTCCTTTGAGGCGTCCAGTGTTCACAAGCTCCTCCAGAACAGCTGAAACAGAAAGTCACAATAAATAAAACACACTTTTTTATAAATTAGGTACCTGAATTCTCCTCATGCATTACTATTTCATGCTAATTCACATTTCTCTTCCATTATACACTGATTTGTATAATAAAAACATGTCATCTTTACCTTTCAGAAAACATGAAATCAGCTGATTGTCAGTCTGTTTGTTAACATTTAAGAGGTTTTATTGCAGATCTTCAACTTTGATCCATCATGAATTCAATAATTTAGCATAATAACTTGTTTATAGCATGTTTCCTTACAGTACAGAAGATGTTCCTGGAATCCAAACGCGCTGATCATGCTGCTGACAGGCGTGGGTCTGCGGAACCACAAACAGAAGAGCATTAAGTAGAAATAACACAGAAGGGAGAGTTATGACACATCAGGCGCCAGGCAGGAGCAGTTTAGTAATCTCAGCTGGATCCATCTTCACTGAGTTTGTTCATACGTGTCCGATCAACACACTCCTCTTAACTGAGCAAACATGTTTAAGCCTCTGTAATGATGCGTGATCAAGAGGAGGTGGATTTTACTGAAGGGACAGAAAACACCTCCCTGATATCAGCTGAAAAAAAGTTTAGATAAAACTTTAATCGTGTGTAAACGTGAGCAGTGCGTACCTTGTGATGGCGCTGAAAAGCCCTCGTATTTTGGCTTTGTGACGAGCAACAAAGGCCGGAGTGAATATGACCCCTCTGTTGTACTGGTCCATTTCTCCTTGGATGAGCTTCCCCAGGCGCTTTGACAGCTCCTGAGACGTATATAAAAAAACATGAGACACTTCAACAAGGAGGCACAAGGAGAGATATCTCAAACAAAGAGAGGAAGGTGGTGAGGACGAGGTGCAGCGTGGCTCACCTCTGATAAGAAGTCTCCAGGTAGGTCGTAGTTTTTACAGAGCTCAGAAATACTCATCAATCCGGCCTCCTGCAGTTTGTCGTTGACCTCCTCGGCCAAACGGTCCAAGTACGTGCTATTAACAAACAAAAGAGTTCACTGTGCATTCATTCATATTCTCAGAGTTAATTTTACACTCCACTTTTACCTTTCAAACCCTAAAATTCAAGCTCCTATAAGTAACTTTAGCTTCTAGCAGATGCCCCGCCCCCTGGTGTCTGGCTGCAGTATAGGTCATAAGCACCGCCTCGCCACGCATTCTAGATATGAGCCGGGAAAACTTAAAAAAATTACTTCACCTGGTAGAAACGTTTCTCTTATCCTTATGCCAAGGTAGTATGACGGTGTTATTTGGCTGCATCGCGTTCAAGTGCTTTTTTTTTCCTGAGAAGTAAGTTTCTCATTAGTTATTAGACGTTAAAAACCGCGTTATACGTTTTGTTGCCGTTCATGAGTAGTTTTTATCGGGGATGTAAGAAACTTTGGGAAAGAGAGCCAAAAAGAGACTAAACTTTCTATAGAAGAAATAAATATTTTTATTTCTCTTTTTTACTTGGCTCCACCGGAAATTCTCTACTGCGCAGACTCTGGCTACACAATGGCGGCTCGAGAAATTGGCTTCAAAATCGTAGAACGGTGACAGGCGGAGCCACGCTGTCCATTCTATATACAGTCTATGGTGTAACTGGAGTTTCTTGCACAAAACCAGTACATCCTGTCCCTTTGACCATTAAATTCATCACTCATTGCCGGTCTTTGACATTTAAAGGTGAAGTATGCAGGATATTTGAAAATAAAAGAAATCAACCCCATCAACCAAAAATGTCTCAAACCCCTGCAGTTCATCTAAGCTTCAACCTTTAAGCTTGGCTTTGACATGAAAGATTTCTTCTCCAGGAAACTTGCGTTCTTATAATTAGTTATATTCCAGAGTTATATATATGTATATGAAGATAACATAGGTAATGTATTCCAAGTGTTATTGCTACCAAACGTACCAATCAAATGTCTGTAACAACCACAGTTAAGATCTGATCACTGTTGACAAAAAGTGTTTTACACCATGTTTTAAGAACATCCTGCCTCCAGCACTCCTGTGCCAAAAGTGTCGGCGTACTCACTCGTCAATAAGTTGACCCAGCACAAGTTGGACCCCCTTATCAGATTTTGCGATGTCATTGGCCTTGCTTTCCACATGAACCAAATCCACATTGATACTCTGAAAGGATAAAGAACAATAATGATTTTGTCGTGACATTGAGAGAATTTCAACGACAACTTTCACAGGGTACTTTCCTTGAAATCTACCCCTTATTAAGTGTCATTAGCCCATCATCAGCTATTCAGTCTTCGACATTCCACAATCTTATGATGTGAGATGTGGTTATCACGTGTTTTGCACTTCCTTTTCAGAACAACAGTTATTATCAGGAGGTTATGACAGCCGGGCGGTTGGTCAGATACAGCGCTCAGCTGGGCCGACTATAGCGTGTCACCAGTTTTTCGACATCGGCCATTATGTAGCTGATGTATAAACTTTTTTTCCTGTGTGGAGATGGTGTCATTCCTGCTCCTGTGTGTCTGTGTCAGGCTGCATGCTGCTTTTTAACATAGTGTAAGATGCTTTTTGGTGAAATAAACAGAGATGAATGCTCCTGTCAATACACAGTCCACCCTTTTGTAATAAAAGACTATAATATGGCAGTTTAATGTCGCTGTGTAATACTCAAAATCACATTTCGGGTGTTATAACAATTTGTGATCATATACAGTATATATCCGGTGTATATAAATGTTCTTATTTCATGTATCAGCAGATATGGGATATTGGCTGATATATTGGATATCAACTTTCTTTTGCCCCCAGTACTGGTATCAGCCCCAAAAATCCCATATCAGTCTGGCTCTAGTCAAATATCCAGGTAATGACAGAGAAACAGTCTCCTTTCCTCCAGAGTCTGGACTGTGGAATAACTAAACCAGATGACATCACTACAGTACATCAAGAATCTACCAATAGGATTGTTGACATGAATTCTGTGTTCGCTTTCTGATGTTCACCTGCTGGAGGTCCACGATGTTGATCCTTCCTGTTAGACACAAAGACAGCACAGGTGTTCAGTCAGACTGTGTAGTAAAACACCTGCTTGTGTTGAGTTAACTGTTTAATGTCAGAATGGACTGATTTGGGTGTTAAACTGACCTCCATGGACGTAGAGCTCATCTCGGATCTCTCTGCTGATCTGAGCCGGGGTGATGTACTCTTTACCATCCAGAGTGTGCACCACCTCCAGCTTCTTCTCCTGCACCAGCTTAGAGATGATTTCAATGCAGTTCCTCTCAGACAGCCTGTCAGAGAGCAAAGAGGATCATGATTTAACCCTGTACAGTGATAACATGTCAGGAGTATCAGAGAACAGGAGTCATTCTTATCTAACTGCACTTTGAATGAGTTTTTCCTGTCAGCTGCTATTAGCTCAGCTGCTAACAGCTGCTAACAGCCTGTAACAGTGTAGTACACTGTGTCCTGTTACCTCTGCACCGTGTCAGCAAACTGCGCTCTCTGGAAGTCTGCAGCCAACCGTCTGATCTCCTCCCAGTCTGCCGCCATGGTCGACACTTACTGCGGCTCTTCTTTCAGCCTGTTGACGGTTCTTCGCTTCTACTGACACGAACAAACCACAGCTGAGCTAACAGGCTAAAACAACAGGTCTGAGCCAGAGCCACACGTCAACATACAGGGACGGACAACGGAGAGCCACAACGCCCAAAATTCATCTTTCGACTTTCGTGCGCTGGTTTCAACTCTCTGGATTTAATAAAAACTACAAAATATCAAATGAAAATGTATGACAACATGACAGTTTCCAGATTGTTTTTTGTCGTCTGAAAGATGTAATATATATATTTATTACAATATACATTTATACAAGACGTACAATATAACTGCTTTAGAAAACATTTCACTATTTATGGAAATTTCATTCTTATTTCTGATTTGTTCATGATTTCATCGAAATAGGTAAAATTCAATGACATCCCCCCATAAATAAATAAATGAATGCATGAATAAATACACAAATAAATAAATAAATAATTTAGAATTTGATATTTTCCTGTTTCAAGATTTTTTTTGTCGTCACAAAGAGATAATGTAGTCTGATATTTTATAATTATGCTTCATTTTTGTTTTCTATTCAAGAAGTACAATAATAATTATTATTTTTTTTAAGAAACGTTTTACACTTTATGTAAATGTGATCAAATTTTAGTTTTTTTATTCTTTAATCGAAACAGATAAATTCAATGACCAGCCCCCCTCCAAAAACAAATAAAAAATAAATAAACAAATAAATAAACAAATAAATAGTAAAAAAAAGCAATATAAATTAATAAATAATGATGATAATATTAATTAAGCATTTTTGTTTGTTCCTGAAAACGTGGCAATTTTTCCTAAGAAATTTAACATCAAGGATTTTTTTTTTTCTCCAAATAATCTTGTGTTTTGCAATGCAATTTAATTTTGGATTTTGTTTATAGTGTAGATAAATAGATAAATTCAATGACACATAGTGTGTTACATCTCTAAATACTATATAAGTGAGTGTAATTTTACCCGCACTCCTCTCAGGAAACATTTGTGTGATTTTGTTTTTTATTTTATCTACTTTATTTTTATTGCAACATTTTCATTGCAGGACTTGAACAAAGTGATGTGTGTTGTAATTCTGTTTTTAATACCAAAGGTGCTCCAGGATCAGTGACAGGTTCAGGCATTCATTGATTGTTGAAAACTTTGCTTATATAGAGTTTTATTGTTTTTGTGCGGAACTTGTGTGGGTAATGTCTAGTTTTTTAGACATTAACAGTACTAGAATATTAACACACAGACAAAAAATACTGTGAGAAACAAGATAATGAAGCATTGTAAAATGGATCGAATTATTTTACAAGGCTTTAATTGTAAATAGATATCAAAATATAAATATATAGGTTTTTAAAAGACTGCATTTTCTTCCTGTAATCAATGAATCAAAGCTGTTAAATAACTCATGATGTCAAACTAACTTGTAAATCCTTTTTAACGGCTCCTCCTGCACATAAAACACTCTGCAGTCCAGGTCTGTGAACTCTAGGGGGCAGTACATGATAAGGTATGACGTCCCCCTCTGTGAGTTTAACAGATGGAGCTGTACAGTGAGAAGCGGTCCATCATGCCAGAGCAGACCTGGTAGGAGTGATACTGTAATTATATGTCATATGCATATTCACTGCAGGCCTGTGTGTAATTAATAGCAAGTTAATTTTTAAAACTGCACAATCTGAATGAGAGAAGTGTCCCTCTGTGTGTGCGGAAAGTGAAGCATGTCTCACAGCCATAATAACCCGCTGTGATGAGGAACTTCTTCAAACACCCTCTGTCCACATCCAGGCTGCACATATATCAGCGTATAGTCTGCCAGAGTGATGAAACACACACTTTCTCTGAGAGTAAAGAAGAACTAATCAGTGGCCTCCAGCTCAGTTTTAATAATCAGAAGAAAAGTTGTAAGTAGATTTGTTCAAACTTTAGGATGTATTATGTGATTCTCTCTGGGTATAATTTCTGCCTGCGAGCTCAGATTTAAGTGACCAGTGGAGGTAAAGAGAAATGATGAGATTATAGTAATGTATGGAGGGGGTCTGCTGTTTTCAGTACGTGTGTGTGTGTGAGTGTGTGGAGGATGCGTCGTCTCTGGAAATGCAGCAAATGGAAAATGTTTTACTCTGACCAATTTGAATATAAGAACATTTTAACAAGTAGAGTTTTTGTAAAATGTGCCTCCTTTAGGTTCTTTTTAATGTAATGTGTTCCACT
>RPOG01008590.1:0-13894 GCA_008086565.1 Thalassoma bifasciatum | reverse complement strand
ATGTCTCCCTTCTAACATAAAATAAGTCTCAAAACTAAAGGGAATCCCACCGCTGCCACCAAAATTAGTGTGACCAGGTCAATGAGAGACAAGAACACACCAAATAAATTTTTACGTGGGTTTTTATTCCCCGACTGAACTTACAAATGGTGTAAGAACAGCGTTAAATTTTTTGTATTGAGAACTGTAGAATCTCATAGGCTTCACTGCTTTGTACAGTCATGTTTTGCTTTTGTAAGACAATTCCTTAAAGCTTGCAACTTGGATTCTTAACTAAGGACAGTAAACAAAATAAACAACTGTAGTTATAATAGACAACAGTAGTGGCTCGCTTCTAAACAAAGACAGCAAAAATACATTTTACATTAATACATTCCTTAAACCAGAAATCCTCAGTTTTCTCAAAAAGTGCATTACTTCAGTCAATAGTGACATCACATCAAAGAATAAAATTGTGAAACTCATAATTAAACAGTGTAAACAATCTTTCATGAGGAGAAATACATTTCAACAAAGGAATAAACTCACTTTCTCAGCAGTGTGTAGCCTGCACTCAAAAGCACACACCTCAGGATCTCATTTCTGCATATCTCCCCTCTAAACCAGGTGAAAGTACACAAAAATACACAAATTGTATAAAAAGTAACATTGAACTTAGTTTTCTTCAAATTCAACCCGAAAAAGTTAGGAATGATTACTCACGCTGCTCTGATGCTCTACTTTTCTTTAGCACAGCAGCTAAGACACGCACGTCAGCGATCTACAGAAATCGTCAGGAATACAATATCATCACTCATCAGTCTTGCTATACAACTGTTACTGTTACTCCATCTACTGATACGGATGCAAACCCTTGAATTACATTCATCTTTTAAAGCTTACACTCACTTACATTGGAAAAATGCACACCTCAGGAGCCTGACGTTTCGCGGGTGTTCGGCTTACGTCTCCTGCGTGCATCTGAAGTCTCATAAAATATCCGTGCTCTCACGAGCTTAGGTCTGATTGGCTCTTAAAGGGACAGCGTTACTTTAATGAAGAGCAGCAGCTCCTAGAATGATGAATACTAGAGTCGAACATTTAAGTTGTTAAACATTATTTTCTACAGTCTCTAGTTCACCCGGCTACACATTATACAGCTCGTGTTTCTAGCAACAATCCAAAAGTTATTGCTTATTACATGGTCACAGTTCTGGGTAAGTTTCTCAACATTTCAAACTCACTACACTCACTAGAACTGCACGAAATGTAACAGGGTGGTGTTGTCCCAAATCAAACACTGCTGCTTATCACTCAATAGAATCTACTATCCCATTTCAAAACTGTTTACAGATGTTTTTTTGCCCCTCATTGATTGCAACTATCAACCATCTTTCAATCTGTTCACACCCCTTCCTGTAGCCAAAATGGTGGTTACTGAGGGGGAGAGGTCTCCAGTGTTCCACACTCAACTTTGTGACTGATTTGTGTGTGCCAGCTAAAAAATCAAAGTCCACAGCATTTTTCCATATCGTCCATATGAACGCGCTTATGCACTCACTTACACACGAGTAAAAGTAAGCGCAGAAGTTAAAGATTTAGGATACAACACCAGGCTCAAGAAGGGAAGAAAGAGGTTGATGAGAGGTGAAACATCTTAGTAGAGAGGAACCTATTGATCAACGGTGAGGGAGATAGCTTGTCAAGAGCTAAAAAAGACAAAAGACAAGTTAAAAAAATGAAACAGGAAATCCCGCAATAATAACTCTGACTGACAGTCCACATAATTTTCCTTATTCAGCTCATCGGCTTCTCTCAGCTCTATGGTTGTCCTACCTTTAGAAAGAAATGAAATGTCACAATTTTTCTCACTGCAAGCTATCGGTAACCTGAAGTCTCTCTCACCTGCTCGGAAGTAGCATGCTATCTGAAACTAAAAGTTTAGCCTCACCTTACAGCCTGCGGTGTAAAAAGCAGACACAAACTCTCTAAACTCTTTTCTGCGTATCGAGTTGACACTTCATGATAAGTCTGCAACTGGCATTGCTTATGTCAGTTGATAACAGTCATCAAGGGTTTTTTACCAATCAGAATGATCAGCAATAAAACTGGGCAGTTAAGAGCCACATTAGCATTCATTCATCAAGAGCTGTTTCCTGTAAAGCACAACAGGAATTGACCCTTATGTCAGATACATGTTAGGACCTGCAGAGTAAGGTGATAACTTTCTTGTTGTTTGCTGACACATTTATCTTTGTGTAAAGCTTCCTGAGATCTTTTTTGTTGGCTCTGAAGCTATGTTAATAGGTATTGATTTGTTGAGTCCGTAAATACAGATAGATGATACATTAGTTATCAGAAAATATTGACTTAAGTTGCTTCTGCTATATAAATGACTTTGATGTTTGCTCTTTGTTGCAGGGACTCCTCTGTTTGTGCAGACGGGGAAGGATCTACTTCTGGAAGTCAGGGAAACTGTTACTCTGAAAGAATTTGATTTTTTTACATGGACTTTCAATGGCAGCACAACTATTGCAACACTCCTGCATAGTGGAAGAAAAAAAATTTCAGATAACTTTACAGGAAGAGCAGAAGTTAAAAAACAGTCATTAGTGTTGAAAAAATGTACAAAGGGTGACAGTGGATATTACACAGCTCGTGTCTCTGGTCACAATCCAAAAGCTGTAGCTGAATACAAGGTCACCGTTCTGGGTAAGTTTCTGGACATTTCTAATATTGATGCAAACTTCCTCCTTGTTTCCAAACTCCTCACTCTTCTTTGTTTCTCTTAGATCCAGTGTCTCCAGTGAAGTTGACCGTGACAAACTGCAGCTCAGACTCCTCTAACCTCACAGTGATCTGCAGCACTCAGGACTCTCTCATCAGCAAAACTTTCACATGTGACGACCAGAACTGCTCTGAGGAGAGAGGAGAGAGAGAAGAGTCAAACACACCTGCTGCTTCTCTTAAAGTCTACCTGAAGAACAACTCAATCATCTGTGTTCACAACAACCAGGTCAGCAGGACAGAGGACATCAACAAGATTGAAGATTTTTGTAAAAAGAAACCAGGTAAGACCTGAAGACAAAACATTTGCAGATTAGTCACATTAGAGTGTACACATGTTTGTCTTTAGACTTTGTCTGCCCCTTTGGTCAAAAAGTTTTCACCTCTGCTGTTGATTCATAGTCTTGATCAATTTCTTTTGGTTTTCTTTCCAGGTCTAGAGAGTGAAGTCAACAACATCTCTGTGTGCAAGGTGAAGATATTTGTGATCTCTTTTGGTCTGACCATCATGGTATGTGCTGTCATCAGTGTTCATGTCTTGGAAAAGGTCAAGAAAAGGAAGTGAACATCTTATCTCCCATAAGTCCTGTATATATATTTATTATCCTGTTTTGGAATATGTAATAATGGATGAGCTTTGAGTTAATTACGAGATGTGCGAAATTTTTAGGTCTCTGTAAATAGCACATAAACTGAACTGGAATAACTCTTCATGAAAACATTTGAATTAAGTGGCTCAGGTGTGTCTTCTGGATGTGTGTGATGTGATGTTAACCCTGTGGTGCATAGTGGTCACTACAGAGGGCAACTATTTCAAAGTTATTTACTCTTAAATTCAATGGTTCATGTGGTGGAAATTCATATTAGCCTGTGTCAGGATATTTTTATTTTTCTTGGGCCTGAAAGTTTTGTTTTTCCCAAACATAATGTATATATTTTTAAAAATGTTATATACAAACATTTGAGGGTGAAAAAGCTTAAAAACAATAGATTGTTCAGTGTTAAAATGGTTGAAAGCGAGTTAAAAAGTTTCGCAAAGCGTTAAAAAAAAAAGATTATTCATGAAATTACCAAAAGAAAAGAAGTAAATAAAAAAAAATACTTCATATTTACATTAATTTCACACTGTTTTATGTTGAACACTCAGTTACAAATATTAGGAGAAAAAACATGGAAAACTTTTTTTTCATGCCTTAAGACAAATAAAAACACTTAAGGGAAAAATCCTGACACTGACTTTCATAATTCATGCATCAGAGGATGAAGGAACATCTTCGCATCGTTTTGAAGCTGTTTTTTTTTTTGTTTGTTTTTTTTAATATTTGGTGCAGGGTGAATTTAAGTAAAAGCTTTATTTGCCTGAAAATTCAAAAAAATACATTGTACATTGTATAAAATATATATATAAATTTAAAAAAATTACACAAAACATTTTTTTAATCCATTTTAAATACAGAATATCAAAATACATGTTTTAATAATACAGTCTCTTTATGTTTGTTATCTTGACTGTGGCCCCCTATACTTCCCACTGTGTCTTTTCTTCAAGGCGCTCTCAGGCACCAGTTGCAGGGCCTGGCTCAACCCAGGACTTTTACAGTTGAAAACTATTTTTGATCCAATTTATTCCCCCTAAAAACCCAAGAATCAAATCTTCAAAAAGAAAGATAAAAATGCAAAGTCAATTAGAGAGATTGAATACAAACTACTTAATTCAAGCACACAGCTTGCACAAACAAATGAGTTGACCCGTGTAGACATCAACTAGATAAAAGAGAGAAACTTCTTTTTCCTGCACACATGCTCTGCAAGACAGTCCGAATCACAAAATGCTTATTTAGCAGTTTATAAATGATGTCATTAAGATGGCAGGGGCTTGTTTATAAAAGTGTCTCATTTTAGGGATTAAACAAAGAAAAATCTCTACAGTGTGAATTCATTTTCTTCAATGTTTTGGGAGTCTTTTTTAATCTTTAAATTTATGTTGGATCACTTTTTATATGTTGCGGTCTCCATCTTCCAAGCCCTGTTTTATGTGGCTACAGAGGCTAAAGACCTGCCTCCTTACTTTCCCATCAAGACCCATTTTCTCTATAAGACCTCCATCCACAGCTGGCTTCAAAACTCCATTTTAGAAACAAATGTGTGACATCACAGAGACTACATTCAGATGTTATACAGACTATGCTCCTGCCTCCATTCTTGTTTCTCAAGTTACTTGTAAGACTGTAAACAATGTGAAATGCACAGAAAAGAAAATCTTTGCCAAAAGTCAATGATAGCCTCTGGCTGTAACCCTTTATTTATTTTTTTTTGCAGAAGAAAATAATGTCATAAATTTGCAGCTGAATTGTCTTGGGACTTTTCGGCCTTTCGTACTGAAGCATACAAGGTCTCTGGCAAAGTCTCCCTTTTGGGCACTGGGGATGCTCCAGTGACTCTTAAGTCCCCTAAACAGGAGTACATGCTGGTTGGATTGGTGGGGGGGGCACCATCAGTTGGTCTCTGCTCCAGATGTTCACCTTTGTTAGCGATCTTAAACACAAATAACATTATAAAGGTTATTTTCTTATTTTAGAAAAAAAGGGTTATTTCTAGTGACCCACTTGCATGTCATATACAATAAAAGAAATTAAAACAAAATCAATTCCTCTGTTCATTTATGGTAATATGACTTGATCGCAGCTGTCTAAAACACACATGCACTTAGCTGTTTTCATAAAGACAATACAGTGATGTCGTGCATTCTTCCTCTGAGCCTTTATAAAAACTGTCTTTAATAGAGTTCAATAAACATCCTGGTGACAAAAGCATGACAGTGAACACAGGCACATGAAGGAAGTCTTTACGATACTTCAGCAGCAGAAACATATTTAGAAAGATCATCATCTCTGCGTAAAAAGCTATGCGGTTTGTCTTTTAAAAATACATGCACACAGACTCACAATGCAGTCACAGCAAACCAATGACAAAAAGAAACAGATGCAGCAGATCAGCAGAGATGGATCATCTTGAAAACAATCAGACCCATCAGGTCCAAGCACAAGAAAAATGGACAGCACAAGAGCAGGTGGCAGGTAAATGCAGACATAATGATCTGAAACAGCAGATTAATGCAGAGGTTAGTCTGGGTCTTCAAAGCAGGGATATTATTCTTTCCTTTTTGTGAACACGGCTCTCAAGTAACAATGCTGGATGTTCATAATAAACATATACATTTTCAAACTGCTATATGTACATATATTGTACACACCCAAATCTAATTGTTAACTTCTTGAAATGGTAAAAATTGTTGAAAAAATAGCTCAAGATATTCACAAAATCATTGCATAAGTATCTCCTAATTGGTTCATGACACAAAAGAGCGGGCCTCAAACACCAAGGTTTGCCCATAGCTGTGCCCCCACAGGGCTGGCCAATTAGAAGGAGGGGGTTCAAGGAGCTGGGAGCCTTAAAGAGACGGCAGCTAAAACAAAGTGTTCAGACAGAGGCTGAAATATACTAAGGGTTTGCTAAAGCACCAGAGTGAGAAATTGTGACTATTCTTTTTTTTGTTTTGTATTGTTTTTTGATCTGTAAATCACATAAAGCTACAACAGGGGAACCAATGGACAATATAAAGTCTAAAAAAATGCACAAACTCATTTTTAAGATCAAATACACCATCTTGTCATATAACTCAGTATGGGACCAGCTGTGTTGGGCAATTTTAATCGCATAATTTCCCAAAAGTTTAATTTCTGAACCTGGATTGCAGACACATTGTGAAGAGAGGAAAAGAGTTTCAAAAGATCTTGTAACTTACCTCAGGAACTTCATACACGGTGTTCTCAATGCACTCTCGTTTATCTGCTGGAAATTCCAATTTAAAAAGTTGAAACTTGTAATTAAATTAGTATTACAATAGCATTACTTCAGCTGAAATGATGCTGAGTATCATGGATATCTAAATTTCTTTGAAATACAACAGTAGTTCTCCATCATAGGAAAAAATAAAAAACCATTAAAAACTCAGATGCTCTTAACAATGCTAAAACTGTGCCAAGATAATAAACTGGGACTGCATTTGTAATGACTGTCTTACTTTCATACCAAAAAAAGGTTGTTTGATAACTGGAAAACAAAGATGTTATTGTAAAAAGGATTTAAAGTTAATGCACTTTGACTTACATTTGCGTTTCTTTCGAAGATATAGGAATACAGCAGCAAGTATGATCACAATGAAGAGAAAGATGGGAACAACAATCTGTATAACAACGGTGTTACGAGGCTTAGGATCTGTTGAGAGAAAAGAAAAACAGATGAGAAGTTTTATAAACATCATGCATCATTGGTGACAGTGAACCACCAGCAATACATGTTACAGCCAGCACTTTTAAAGTTCTGCAGTTTAATCTGATTTAATCTGACAGATTTCTTGTTAACAGGTCAGATCTGTAAAACAATTTGATTGGGTTTGGGGTTTTTTTTATAAGACTTAATGCATCATCCTATAATCATCATATGCCTGAGCAACTCTGAAAAATTGTTCAGGGGTCTTACTGGTAAGATTTTTGCAAAACTCTTCAATCTGTTCAATCTTCTTGATGTCCTCTGTCCTGTTGACCTGGTTGCTGTGAACACAGATGATTGAGTTGTTCCTCAGGTAGACTTTAAGAGAAGCAGCAGGTGAAGTCGACTCTTCTCTCTCTCCTCTCTCTTCAGAGCAGTTCTGGTCGTCACATGTGAAAGTTTTGCTGATGAAAGAGTCCTGAGTGCTGCAGCTCACTGTGAGGTTAGAGGAGTCTGAGCTGCAGTTTGTCACTGTCAGCTTCACTGGAGACACAGGATCTGAGAGAAACAAACAAGAGTGAGGAGTTTGGAATTTATCTGAATGTTTTGAATGTTGAGATACTTACCCAGAACTGTGACCTTGTAATCAGCAGTAACTTTTTCATTGCTGCCAGAAAGACGAGCTCTGTAATTTCCACTGTCACTCTTTGTCAAACTCCTCAGCTGTAATGACTGATTATGAGAAAAAAGTTTGGCTCTGCTCTCATAATCCCTGAAAATAATTATCTCACCTTTACTATCAAGTCTTGTAATGCCTTTACTGCCACTGAAAGTCCAGATGAAAAGATCAGTGTTTTCTAGAGTAACAACTTCCTTTACATTCAGAAGTAGATCCTTTCCTGTCTGTACAAACACAAGAATACCTGCAACAAAGAGCAGACATTCAAGTCATTTTTGAAGTGTAAAAAACAAAAGTCAGCATTTTTATTGATTTATTTATTTCATCACTTTATTTGCAGAATAAATCAATGAGTCTCTATCCCCACAACAACAGTACACAACAAGTATTATCTCAAGACACTTGGGATAACTTATTTATACCTATAACTTTGCTTGAGGTCCTTGTAAAAAGAGCTCAAGCAAATCTCAACTCTGAATACAATACAAGAAATACTTTGTCACATTTCTTCACATATTTAATAGCTATGGTTTGACCAATGATGCAAAAAAAATATTATTGTGAAAATGTATTGTTTACAAAGCCAGGTTTAGCCACTTCAAGCTGTCATTTGTAATTTTTGCTAAAGAGACTGTGCAGAAAAGCAAAACTATCTGAAAGTCCTCATAGATGCTCTTTGGTGATTGGAATTGTTGATGTAGAAAATGAAAAAAATTTATCAGTCAAAAACAGAAAGACAGACAGAAAAGCAAATTATTCTAAGAATACAAGATGCGAGTGAAGAAGTGACATGGATCATAACTTTTCATAGATTTTCATGGTTTTATTGTTATACTGTTATTCAAGCATATAATACTTTATGAGTGTACTTCTTTTCAAACAAAAAATCGTACTAACTGTCTCTGTATTGTTTTTAATGAATGAATGACTTTGCTGGTACATTTAATTTTTTTTTAGTTTATTTTTCATTAATACCACAAAACTGTATGAGTAAGCATTCAGCCTACTTGGAAATGGGAACATTAAGCCACATCTACACACCTCAAATTCTTGAGCTCATGGTGTGAAACCACAGAGAGATGTCTGCTCCGTGATGTCACACAGTTACTCTAAATAGTTGCTGTTCTTTCTTACTCAAAGATAACTACTTAAGACACACGGAGATGTGCTTAGGGGAACTTGTCTCCAAGCTTTGTCTTCAGTTTAATTCAACTTGAATTTGACTGCAAAAATTGTTCAAGGATTAGAATAGGATTCTCTCTGAAAATATAAAGTTTCATACATCAGACCTCCACAACCCCAGTGTTGACATGGGGGTTTAATCCTTTGAACATAAAGTACATTCAAAGGACATACAAACAGGTTGATCTGCGTTAGAGGTCTAAAAAAGGCATTGAAATATGTGTGAAGATTACATCTGGCAACCTTATTCACAGCTTTCTGAACCCTGACCTTCAGAAATTACACCCCAGCATATCTGGTTTGCAGTTCATTTGTTTTCGTAGCTTTTAAGCGCTTCACAAAATCCGCACACATCAGGACCCAATCTTTTCCTCTCAGCGGCTAAAGGTTTGCATCATGAAGTGGAAAAAGCTGCTGATTCTGTGGCTGGTCTTAAAGTGGATGGGACTGCCTGAGCAAGTGCAGCGACTGAGCAGCCAGCACAATCCTACAGATCTTTTGAGGAAGTTCACTTGTTACAGTTAAAAAATGAAGTCTGTGCGCGCAACATGATGCGAGACAATGATGCACTGCTGGACTGATGAAACAACTAAATAAAAAGTGTAATAAGTAGTTGCATTTTACCAGAATGGATGAACATTTTAAATGATTATTTAAACATTTATTTAATCATTTATGTATTTATTTAATTATTTATTTTTCTATAAATAGCAGTTTCAAAGAAGTATTGACACATTTAATCATCTTTTTTATTTTATGATTTAATTATTTATTAAATCAAATAGTTATATATTAATTTATTAATTCATTTGTTGATTTGTTTCTGATTTTAAATAATCGATGATGCATTTAATTATTTAATTTGTGACACAGCTGCTGTTTCCTATTAGCACCTTAAGTCCTCGATAGATTTGGGGACAAGATCTCACCGATTCCAGTCTTTCTTATTTCCCATAATAATTACATTTGACCAGTGTTCCTATTTGATATAAATATTGTTGATATTGATGAATCTCGGCCTGTGAGAGGGACAACAACTGTGTAGCTCAGTATAAAAATAAAGCGCTTCACAGCACCAAATTATTCATAAACCTTATAGCATTGTTTGTTCTTTCTATGATTAAAACAGTTCAGCATTGCAACCACAAACACAAGAAACATGAAACATAAATCAACAGAGCTCTTACCGTCGGCCTTACACAAAGGCAGTAGAGCAAACGTGATGAGCAGCACGTAAGGAGCCATTCTTCTTCAGAGTGAACTCAAAAGCGGAAGAGTTTAAGTTTTCTGCACCAAGCAACTGGTTCTTCAGAGCTGTGATTGCGTCAGACTTCCTGTTACTGATTTAACCATGTCCTCATTTTTTTCTCAAAATAAGGGGCAAAACACATTAATCACCTTTCAGAACATGCTGAACATACAGTTTATCATCTGAACTGTTGTACATTGTGTTATTTAATAAGATCAAAATTATTTAACAACAGTCAATGAAACAAAAAAAGGTACCCATGAGCTATTGTAGCCTTGTATATCCGTACGCACTCTCTACAACAAAGTCTCTGAATACTCTGTTTCCTGCATGCACAGTGGTAGTCCACAGGGTCATTTTTTAGGTCTCAATCAATAAGCGCCACTACACTCAATGAGCGTTTGGGAACTGAGGACACTAAATTTTGAAGCTTTGTAGCTGGATTTTTTTTTCCCCATTCTTGCTTGATTTACAACTTCAGTTGCTCAACAGTCTGGGGTCTTTGTTGTCGTATTTTGTGCTTCATAATGTGCATATTTTCAATTGGAGACAGGTCTGAACTGCAGGCAGGCCAGTCTAGTAGAAGCACCCTTTTACTACAAGGCTACACTGTTATGACGTGCAGAATGTGGCTTGGCATTTTTTTTTGCTGAAATAAGCAAGTACGTCCCTGAAAAAGACGTTGCTTGGATGGCAGCATATGTTGCTCCAAAGCCTGTACGTACCTTTCAGTATTTATGCTGTCTTCACAGATGTGACAATTACCCATAATGCCATGGGCACTAACAAACCCCATACCATCACAGCTGCTTTTGAACTTTGCACTGAGAACCTGTGTTGTGTGTGAACCTGTGAAGTTAAAGAAAAAAACTTAGTGGTCTGTAAGAGAATTTTTAAAACTATGGAGCAGTCAAACGAAAGAGGTTTTTTTTGTTTTGTTTTTTGTGGTGGGCTGGCACTGAGCAGTTTTCTCGTAAAGGATAAACTGGAGCTTCTTGATGCTCTTGCTAGAGAAGCAGATGAGAGTGCATTACAGTAATTAAGCGTGGAAGATACACTAACAACTAGTTGACAGCTTGATGTGGAGGCAGTAACCCCACCCAGAGAAGGTAAGTCTCAAGGTAAACGATTGGTATCAGGGACATTCAGGGGACGGGAAAGCATCGAGCAGCCACGTTATGGTGGTTGTGATTAAACCTGCTAGGATTTGAGATTGCAGAGTGATGGCATGAGATGAGACAGTGGCTGTTTTCAAATTTGCATACTATACTAGCAGTACATACTGATTTGCCCAAAATACAGCATGCAGTATGCAGAATGCGAACAAATGTGAAAGTTGCAGTATGCCAAAACTACCCGGATGACCTACTGATCCGGGAAAATTCCTCAGTATGCATCAGACCAGTCTACCTGGCATACTGTTTCCCACAATGCAGAGCGCCTGGCCGCAGGTCTGAATTGAAAATGACAGAAACTGGAGAAAGTTTGGGCGAAGCAGCAGAACAATTCAAGTGTGAGCCTTAAAACATCTTTTAAGTGGGGTACTTATATTGTTTACATTTTCCTATTAAAGTATTGTAAATCATACGTGCATTATCAGAAACGGCTTTTCCATCATCTCTAAAAAATAAAAAGTCAACCCAATCCAGATTATTTTCAGTGAATAACGTATAATATTAAAAATCAAATATGATGAATTTTGCTGCAACATACATCCACATTTAAACACAGACGTCCTCGGCAGTTATTACAAAAGATCAGAGGTCTCCTGGTAAAACTAATGCAGTTTAAAGCAATGGGACCTATAATCATTTGTAATAACTGCAGAGGACGTCTGTGTTTTTAATCCTGCTCTGTGCAGTAAATTTGAGGCTTTCCAAACCCAAGAATTCAAAAATTTTCCTCCAAAATTTAGACGTTTCTTTCTGGAGAATTTATTAATTCAATATTTATTAAGTTTCATAATAACTCAATAATGATAAATTATAATGAAATCAGGAAAAAATCCATCAGCTTTCCTCTTGCATTCTCCAGTATGTAGCAGTACCTACAACATACTGCATTAGAATATAGTATGTAGTAGGCGAATTCAAAAACAGCCCCCGATCAAGAGCCAGAAAAGTCACCAGGAACACAAGGAGGCAGCACATAAAATAGTTTATTAAAAAAATAGCTCATTGGAGTGCAAAAAACATAAATAAACCACTAAATTAACATACTTATTCTTCTAATTACTGTTCAACTGAAAAGCTTGACAAGCATGAATTTTACAGACAGTTTTGTACGGGTAATAACCAACGTAATGAAGACATGTTTAAATAAAAAACAGAGACACTGTTAATCCAAATACAAAAATACATTAGTACCTCTTTAATGTCATTTCTCATTGTCCTTCAATCCATACCTCATTTTCTTTACAAAATGTTAACTCCTTAGGGGTTTGGGTGGAGAACCATGCGATTGTCTATCACCTTCTCTAACATAATTTGTGCTGCACAATGCAGTAAAGGCTAGCGAGTTAACAGCTGAGTCATCTTCTTTCTGTGCTGCTTCTTCACAGCGGGCAGAAACCAGTACAAAGAAACTCTCCTGCCTCCTGGAGTGTAGAGGAACCTAAGTGGTCCAGGCTCCATCTCTATATCCTTCTCTATCAACTGTCCTGTTTTCTTTAAGTCAGGGCATGAAAAGCCAAAAAAATTACTTATATGATAAAAGAAACCTCTCCTACCTCGTGCTATGAACCATTTAATTACACCACATTTTTATGAGTTAATTTTTAGCTCAACATCAATATTTCATTCTTTTTTTCAAGTCAAAACTTCCAACACAATTTTTCTATCCCACAAGCAACAGTTATATTATCTTAGTCAAGCCAAGTTTACATGCAAATTAGTCTGTGTTCAAAGGTCAAAAAGCTTCTTCCAGCTCTGATTAAAATTTTTATGATTTATTTCTTAAAGGTAGGGTCTGCAGGAATTTTCATTACTGTTTGTTAACACTACATCTACAATTGGGCTCCTCCTTCATTGCTTAGTGCCAGGGACAGCACACGCCCGTTGTCTCTGATAGTAGTTACACGAACACACTCACCAGCTGAGCGAACACCTGCAGCATCGCAAGAGAGCCTCAACAGCCATACACCTAACTTTCTGCAGGTAAATGAGGTACCCTGCGAATATTATATCGTTCTTTCTACAGCTGCTATTGTAGCTGCTTGGGATAGCTTTTCCCACTCGCTATCATCAACACACAAAGTCATTTACACACGCCTTCGCCCTGAGACAACCAAAACATCAACATACAGGCAGAGGGGGGGGTTGGGGCAGACACAGACAATGACACACATTTATAGAGGCCCAAAGATTGCAATTGAGCAGGATAATTTCCATAAAAGTTGACATTTTATCTTTTGGAAAATCCTGCAGACCCCATCTTTAACTTTGATAGATTCCAGGTGTAGTCATGTCTCACAGTCTCAAGGCCATTATTCCCCTTACTCAGGTTGCTGGTTGGAGTGTAAGCATCGACAAGCGCTGGAAGTCCATTGTTGCTAGTTGCTTGCAGCAGGTGCAGTGTGTCACAGACAGTTTAGGCAGAACCGTCTCAGCTCTTTTGAACCTTTTGAACCTTCTGAACAGTGGCGTACACACTCTCTGGCAACTGCGTCACTTGAGCCTCAGTGGATGCTTCAGGCTCAAGTGGATGACCAAGTAAATGGTAGATGGTGGGAGGATTATCAGTCGGGA